>JAGGCT020001745.1:0-25000 GCA_017654935.2 Phymorhynchus buccinoides
ATCAGCTGAGGAGGAAGTCTGCCACCCATCTGTTGACATTGCCCCTCCCTCTCTCTCTTTCTGTCTCTCCCTCCCCCCTCTCTCCTTTTTCTCCTCTTTTTTTGGGCCAACGATCACTCAGTTCTTTTCTTCTTCCGATTGGGGATGTTTATCCTGCCCCACGCCCAAAGTCTTCATTTACTGACTTAGACTGCTATTGCCGCACAGGATGCATGCTTTGTGAGTTCGTGTCATCATGATGATCCATTCCACCACCACCGGCACACACGGCCTACTTGTACCGAATAGTAGAATGGGCTTTAAGTTCTTGTGTGTGCGTTCGCACATGGGACCTCGGTTTTAGGTCTCATCCGAAGGACCAGGAAATAGGAGTAACTTTCCCAAGGATACAACACCGTGACCAGCTGGGTTTGAACCAGCGCACTCGCAAACTCATTGGATTATTCATGAGCAGCGACTCCCTAAGTTGATTATTTTGATAACAATAAAAATTGAAGAAACTTGCTTTTTCAAGAGACAGGGGTGGGCTATAGAGAACTTGGGAGATGCTACAAAAGTTGTACAAAATAAATCAAAATACATTATAGTTCTTCTTTAATACACAAGTTTACAGTTTTAAAAAGTCCAAAAGAGCTCTTGAACTGTTGTCTCCTCTTAGTCTTTACAGTGTAACTTACAGTCTCAGATCAGTTGATTGCTTTTTGGATTATTTATAAGCAGTTTCTTTGTAGGTACAGTGGAGAACTGATAACTGAAAAACGGATAACTCAAAAACACTGGATAACTCACAATAATCTTTGGGTCCCAGTATAATAATCTCGATGTTGAAAAGTCTTTTTAACTCAAAATATTGGCTATCTCAAAATAAAATGTCAGTCCCTTTAGAAGTTTAATTTTGACTTAGGAAGTTAGGCGATTTTTACTGTAGGGTAATTCAAAGTTAGACAGAGTTCAGACTTCAGTGTACTATTTAATAAACAATAAAATACAGTGCAATTTTGTATTATGAAAAAAGTACTCGACCACCCCCACCCCCCTCAAACAAAACAGAACTCTGTGACATTTTACTTTTCAGATGTAATAACTTAGGTGATATAAACTTGTATTATATAGACAAGAAGTAGAGCACACACATGCATGCACGCACACACACACGCACTCACACACACACGCATACACACACACACACACACACACACACACACACACACACGCACATTGACAGCTTCTGAAGCAAATTTCATTATATGTTGTGAGATTCTGAAGGTATAACTGTGGGGATTTTCGTTTGTTTGTGTTTCAGGTGTGGCTGAACTACATCCTGTTCATGAAGCTGCTGGCTTCAGAGTGTCAGACAGTGGCCAGGAGTGAGAAATCCAAAGTGATCACTGCTCACCACATCAGGGCTGTCAGAAAGGTAAGTACCACTACACATTTGCAGTGAGTACTAGACTACTACACCATCATATCAGTATTGTACGATTAATGTTAAACTTCATTAATTGTGTCAGTGTTAATTTTTACACAATCAGATGTGCATCTATGATGCTCAAATCTCCCATCTGATTGGGTTTCAGGCCAATAGCATGTTTTCACCTGAATTCACAGTTAACCCTTTCGCCGCCAGCCATTTTTCAACCAAAAATTGCCATTAAACTTAACTGGGTAGAGAAGAAAAATTATATGCAACATTGGGAGTTCCTCTGTGACATGTGTAACATTAGGCCTATCCTTGCCTCCCAAAAATAAGAAAATAGGGTCTTTGGATAACAAGCCCTGATTTGATGCCTTTTAGTGACATGGGTGTTAAATCACTGTGGTGCATAAATGCTACATTGGCGGTGAAAGGGTTAAAACCCCAAACAAACACACACAAACTTTTAAAGAGAGACCCCATAAAATATAATCCAGATAACCCTTTAAAACATCTAGAGGCATTATATTTCTTGCGCTGATTCTGAGTTGGTTTTGAAAATAGAAGTAACAGTAACACTGTGTATTCTAAATCAATGAGAAAACCATATGTTCTGCCAAACTTGTCAGCTGTCAGAAAGCATCAGTTATTCAGTGTATTTATCATAGTACTGTACACACAGTTTAGGTATACACTACTACACTACTAGTACTACAGTGTGCAGTGAGAACTGATAAATCCAAAGTGGCCAATGCTCATCATCTGATTATGTTAGAAAGGTAACATTTTATCATTTATGGAGATGGTGTTTGCAGTGATGAACCGAGGATCGAAAAGTGATAGGACAAAGTCACAAACTCTCCTGAGATGAGATAAATCAATAGGATAATGTCCTGGCTCTTGCCAAAAACCCCAATTAAGATGAAGTGTATAAAATTTAATCAGACATTTGTCCTGACAGGAGAGAACACAATAGGTCATTTTCAATTTTAGTTGATCAGTGTCCTATGAGGGCCTCAGGACATTACTGTGTTTGTTCTTGAATGGTGTATGTGTGTGTCTGTATGTGTGTGTGTCTGTGAATGTGTACGTGTCTGTGTGTGTGTGTCACTGTGTGTGTGTGTGTGTGTGTGTGTGTGTGTGTGTGTGTGTGTGTGTGTGACTGTGAATGTGTGTGACTGAGTGTGTGTGTGTGTGTGTCTGTGCGTGTGTGTGTCTGTGTGTGTGTGTGTGTGACTGAATGTGTGTGTGTGTGTGTGTGCATGTGTGCATGCTGATACATTATATATATATATGTGTGTGTGTGTGTGTGTGTGTGTGTGTGTGTGTGTGTGTTTGTGAAAGAGAGAGACAGAGTGAGAGACACAGAGAGAGAGTAACTGTATGTGTGTGTGTGTGACTGTGTGTGTGTTTGAATCGTTGAGTAAATATGTATAACTATAACTAAAAGCATAAGATAATGTATGAATGTAATGCACATCACTTGCATGAGTGTGCATGTGAAGGGGACATGGAGGAAGCCTATCTTGTAATGTATAGAATTAGAAACAATTCCTTCTTTTTTGAAGTCCATCAGCATGCTTCTGAAACCTGAAGTGTAGGGATAAGCGTAACCCCAAGGAACCCTGCTTGCCACATTTTTTTTTCTCCAGAGAAGATCATCACCCAAAGTTGTTTTACTTTTAGTTTTAAATACACTACTCACAAAAAGTTAAGGATCACTATGAGAAAACAGGTGTGCAAGAAACTCCGTTCGCTCCTGTTATTTTTTTCTCAGTCAAGCCAAATTGTTATGAATTCTTGTTCAGCTGTAAGTGGGCGATGTTGTGTTAGTGGAAACATTGCACGTGATTCTCTATTACTGAGCTGGGCAGCAAAAGAAAAAGCGGAAACTTGCGAAAAAGGACCTTGTTTTGGATCGTTCTGCATGAACACATTGCACAAGCCAGATGGAAAAACCATTATGCACGTGCAAGCACTGCTGTTTATGTGTGAGATGCTGTCTCTTGCTTGGCTTTATAAGAAGACATACCACCAGTATTAGGCCTGATTTGACAATGCCTCCACGACGAAAATTGAGCGAGTTGGATAGGGGACGAGCTGTTGCATGGTTCCAAGATGGTGTTCCCAAGCGAGAAGTGGCCAGGCGACTTCAGGTGTCCATCTCGGTCATTGTCAGACTGATTCAACGCTTCACAGCCACTGGGAGGGTCCATGAAAGACGCAGATCTGGTCGACCGAAGAAGACAACTCCACGTGAAGATCGTCTCATTGAACGACAAGCCCTGCAGACAAGAACAGCCTCTTCCAGCATCATTCGAAGGCAGCTGAGGGTGGCTACTAACATCAACATCAGCCAGCAGACCATACGGAACCGCCTTCATGGGTTTAACCTCCGTTCTCGTCGCCCAGCTGTACGGCCACGCTTAACGCCAGCCCATAGGGCAGCACGCCGCGCCTTCTGCAGACGTCACGTGAGGTGGACACGTCAGCAATGGTCCCAGGTCCTGTTCAGTGATGAATCACGCTTCACCCTGAACCACAACGACGGCCGACTGAGGGTCTGGAGGCGCCCAGGGGAACGCTTTATTGACGCCACTGTCCAAGAAAAGGTGGCCTTTGGTGGAGGTTCTGTAATGGTCTGGGGGGCCTTCAGCCTTCACCACAGAACACCCTTGTATCATGTACAGGGTAACCTGACTGGCCTCCGATACCGGGATGAGATCCTTCGACCGCTGGCTGTGCCTACACTGCAGCAGATGGGACCGCCGGCTGTCTACCAGGATGACAACGCTCGCCCCCACAGGGCAAGGGTGGTCAACGACTTCCTGCAGCAGTCTGGAGTCAACAGAATGGAGTGGCCAGCATGCAGTCCCGATCTCAACCCGATTGAGAACCTCTGGGATGAGCTGGATCGCAAAGTGAGGAGCAACCACCCCCCTCCCAGGGATGCCCAGCACCTCTACCAGATGCTGCAGGCTGAGTGGCAGGCGCTTCCACAGAGGATCTTCACCACCCTGGTCAACTCCATGAGGACTCGCTGCGTCGAGTGCCAGAACAGCCATGGCGGATACACGCATTACTGAACTTTTGGGAGCATCAGAATGCCCTGTCTTGTGATTTCAATGACTTTGGGAAATCAAATTTCGATACGTACCCACTTTGATCAAATGTACAGACCAAACGATTGCTCGAAATTGAAGGCAATTGTGTATCGTTATCACTAAAGCATTGAATTAAATGTTGGCCAAAATTCAACGCATTGGCTTTCTTATTTGGAAAGTTATGAATTAGTTTGCAAGTGATCCTTAACTTTTTGTGGATAGCTTATATCATTTTCTGCTATCATAAGAATGTACAAAAATGACTAAGATTTCTTGCGAAATTTTAAAACTAATCAGTTGTGTCATCTTTGCTTTGTGTGTCTGGCAGAGGGTGTTCCGGAAGCTTCAGGGATAATCAGCTAATAATCAGCTTGCACATGGTGCGTGGAGACCAACCTACCGGAGTCCTTCCTGGCTAGCAGCCTGAATGTGGCTTTGTGGCTGTCAGCTGGACCATGCTCATCTTGGCTTCCCTTTAAATTGACAGTGTTTTTTGATGCATAAGGACTGATTGATTCTCTGATTATTATCAAGTTTTCCCGTTTGTGATTAATCATGAAACATACGGCACACTTGAACTGTATTTTTCTGCAAATTTGAAGCAGTCACTCATGAAACATACGGCACACTTGAACTGTATTTTTCTGCAAATTTGAAGCAGTCACTCATGAAACATACGGCACACTGGAACTGTATTTTTCTGCAAATTTGAAGCAGTCACTCATGAAACATACGGCACACTGGAACTGTATTTTTTGGCAAATTTGAAGCAGTCACTAAGAACTTCATTGCTTTTTTTGGGGGTGGTGGTGGTGGTGGTAAACTAGTAGATTAAAGACTGCTGCAGGTTTGTTGGCAGACTACAAGATCATTTTGTATGTGTAAAATCAATAGTCAGCAAACAAACAACTACACGACAAGTGCAAAGTGACGTTATTTTATTCACAAGAGACAAAACAAAACCACTGGATATTTCGGCGAATGCGCCTTTAAGCAATAGTCGTTAAGCAATGAAAAATGTCTTTCGCTGTTTTATATGATATATTTTGACTTAACATTTTGAAAAAATTGCTGAAGGAGATAGAGGAAACGCATTTGATGAAATGTTAATACCATAAAAACTGGACTATAAGACGCACCTGTCTATAAGCCGCATCCCTTAAATTGACAAAATATTAGGTATTTTTTCACATATAAGTCGCACCAGTTTATAAGCAGCAGAGAAAATTGTATGTGCACAAGCCAACACATACATAGAGATTCTCATATCAGAACATGAGTATTTAATGTTCTCAGACACTTTAAACAGAAACAGATTTAATCATACTGGCAGTAGAGCATGTATGAAGTTCTCCTTTACTAGGCTTTAGTCTTAATTGTCTCCAACTCATGGCTGAAATCATGTCAGAAAAGGTTTTAAAGTGTCATGCACTGATGCAGAACAGAATCACGCTGCCTTCGCTCCCCTTGAACTACTGGTCTCGGATTCTGCGACTTGAACAAACCGGGGTGTAGTTGCGAATCAGGATTCGGAATGAGCGGCATGGGAGCAACGCCACTGTACGGCCCAGAAGATGGGACAGCAAATTTTTTTTTTTAAAATCACACTGCCTGCTTTTATTTACACAGAATTAATATGGCTCTTTCACTCTTTGTTGGCATGGGATGTTTTATGTGATAAGTGCACATGGGCGTCGGTTTATTATTGTACAATTATTAAAGATTGTACCTCCTTTCAGGGAGCTGGACAACCCCGCCCTCAAGTCTTTCCCCGTGGGGATACCGTGGATTCTTTTGTACAAATAGTCCCCACACCTTCTCGATGTTCTGTGCTAGCAGCTTCCTCTGATCTGTCACTCTCTTTGACTCTGCCTTTTCCTTTTCTTACTGTCATGATCTACTATTTTTCTGACTTATTGGCCCATTCTTCTGTCTTTTTTCCAAAAAATCTTTCAAATAATTTTATGCTTTGAACTGCTCTGAAATTGGAATGTGTCAGCAGAATGCAGCGGGGAGACCAGTGAATACTGAAAACCGGACACATATGTACCTCACCCATTATGGCCTGGGAAAGCAGAAGAAGAATAAAGGTCATAGCCAAAGCCACCTCTTTAGATCTAGTGGAGGGAGGATGATTATTTTTTTCTGTGGAGAGGTACAAAGGTTGATGCTTTAGTATTGCTGAATTTTGTCGAGTGAAGTGTGTGTGTGTGTGCACGCATGCGTGCACGCGCTGTGTGTGTGTGTGTGTGTAAGTGTGTGTGGGGAGCAGTGATGTCCTGAGGCCCTGGTCATAGGACATTGACCTATTAACATTGACAATGTCATATTGTGTTCTCCCCTGTCAGGACAAATATCTGATTACATTTTTGACACTGGCACGCTTTGTCTTACTGATTTGTGCAAGAGCCAGGACATTGCCCTATTGAAGTTTCTCGTCTCGGGACAGTTTGTCCTATCACTGTTCGATTCTCGGTGCATCGCTGGGGGAGAGAGAGAGAGAAGAGATGGAGAGAGAGAGAGAGAGAGATAATTGAATCAATATCAGTATGATAAACTTTTATTTTGAAAGCACAATCTCTTAACATTTTTTTTTTATTGGAAGGAAATGAAATTGATAGTGTGTATTGTACTGTACATAAACTCTAAAAAGACTAACCTTCAGGCATCAGAATTGTCAGATGATCTGCTAATTTCAGAGGGTTAAGAATTTCTGACAGGATTGGCTTTGACTGTCTTCGGAGGTTTTGCTTTTTTTTTTATTCAGTGTTATCTTTTCTGTTTAGAAAGCATTCTAGACTGATTTCTCACTATTTGAAGCCTTTTTGGTGGTGTTGGAAACTCATTTCAGTGTTGTCCCTCTTCGATCTATGGCCTTAATGGCCCATTTTACTGTGGTTTTCAGAGGATTGGACTTCAGACTATTCTGATGCCTGAACCTTGTTTGATCTTTGGGAAACTCAAGTTTTTATTTGTCTTAATTGCATGAAAAATATGTTTAAATCAATAAAGTATTGTTGACAAGAAGCATTGTGTGTGGGTATGTGTATGTGTGCATGCGCTGAAGTGTGCATTTTCTTAGTTGCCATTATGTAAGGTGTGTAGACACCAAACCTTCCCAAATGCTTTGTTTCATTTTTATGCAATACATACTTTTTTAATATTTATCAAGTCCTGTCCTGTCCTGTGGCCTTTCATCTCGAGAGATGATGGTGCAGCGATACGAAGAGCATCTTCTCGAGTGGCTGTAAAGGTTGACTCTAGAGTGGCAGTCTCTTTCACAGTTGATGCAGGCATACAGCGATGGTGATCTGGCTGAGTATAGTCTAGTTTTCCTCCTGGCTCTTTTGTCGGCAAGCTAATCCATCCTGTTGGCCTCTGCAAGGTCAGTCCCCTTTTTTAAAGCTGTTTTCCAGTCTTGGCGAGTGTCTGCACATTTCTCCCAGTTGTTAGGATAGATGCCCGTGAGCTTCATGTCGCGCTTGCATACATCCTTGAAGTGCAGTTGTGGGCAACCAACCGGGTGGGAACCCTCACGCAGTTCTCCATACATTAGGTCCCTTGGGATGCATCCTGCTTCCATGCGATGAACGTGGCCCAGCCACCAGAGGAGCCTACTGCAGAGGAGAGAGTGCATGTTGGGGATGGTGTAGAGTAGCACAGAGGTATCGCGTTCGCCTCGTTTCAAGTAAATCCGAGTTTGAACCTGGGTACGGGGGATTTTTCCTCTCACTTTACATTAGTCTAGGCCTTACGGTCTGAACGTGGAGTCTTTCAGATGAGACGATAAACCGAGGTCCTGTGTGCCCATGCATTTAGCACACGTTAAACCCAGTGGCAACGAAAAAGTTGTCATTTGGTCAAAATTTACTCCCCTCCCTTTCCTTCCTCATCAGTCACAAAATTCGCATGCCAAAAAAATAAAATTGGGTGGCGCGTCGCAGAGCGACGCGCTCTCCAGGTGGGAGCAACCCAAATTTCACAGAGACGCCTCTGTGACTATAAAGTACCTAATACCTAATAATACGCTGAAGAACCTCAGCGTTGGTCAATCGGATGGAACTTTTAACCAGTAACTGACGCTTCCCGAGTTGCACCGATATCTTGTGACATCACTGGAGTGTCCTCTCCAGAGCCCTGTGTGCCTGGGTGGGGAAAAGTAGGGAGATCTTGGGCTGCCCAAATGTCCAGATTCCCCCTCTCGGCATTGCTGAAGTCATGTGCATAATAATAAGTACATGCATGCACACACACAGAGACATACATACTGACACACACACACACGCACACGAAAAAACATTCCTGCATTTTTTTAAATGCAAGACTACCCATGCTGCTTCACATACAAATCCGGATAAAGCTGGTATCTTAAAAATCCCACCAAAATATATCTTAATAAATTAATATGCAAATTTGATTTTTTTAAAACATAAAAGCCTTTGTCTAAATCTTATTGTCTGTCTCTCTCTCTCTCTCTCTCTCTCTCTCTCTCTCTCTCTCTCTCTCTCTCTCTCTCTCTCTCTCTCTCTCTCTCTCTCTCTCTCTCTCTCTCTCTCTCTCTCTCTCTCTCTCTCTCGCTTTGTCTCTGTCTGTCTGTCCCTTTGTCATTCTCTTTTTTTTCTGTCTGTCTATTCAGCTGTCTTTCCCTGTTGCTGTGTCTGTCTGGCTGCCTGTCCCTTTGTCATTCTCTCTCTTCCTGTCTTTCTCTGTTCGGGTGTCTATACGTCTGTATCTGTTTCCCCCTGTTTCTGTAGCTCTGTCTGTCTGTCTGCCTGTCCCTTTGTCATTCTCTCTCTTCCTGTCTTTCTCTGTTCGGGTGTCTCTACGTCTGTATCTGTTTCCCCCTGTTTCTGTAGCTCTGTCTGTCTGTCTTTACCAGATGTTTTTCTTTAGTTCCCTTTTTCTTTATTTCTTCTTCTCGTTAGGCAGCCAACTTCCGCTTGTTGAAGATTCTGCTGCACTTTGGTGGGTGGGGTGTGTGTGGGTGGGTGGGGGGTGGGGTGGGGGGTTGCTACGAAAAAGAATAAAAAAGAGAATATAAGTGTAGGTAAAAGACTGGAGATTTATGGGAGATTTAGGGGTCAGGCTTTTATGACAACTAGGCCTCGTGTGTGTGTGTGTGTGTGTGTATGTGTGTGCCATTGAGCGTGCAATAAATTACACTATTGGAAAATAAGTGAAAAACTAAAGTGGTCGCTTACAACAATTACGTTTGGAGAGAAGATTTCAATTTGTGATCTTCTTCCTTTAATCATCCGCCTTTATCCATTTGAAGATTCTGATGGTAGTATCAGCGGATGTTGATAATAACTTGTACTAAATTAGTACAAGGTCTTCAAAATGTTTCTTATTCAGACAGGTTGAAAGAACTAAATTTACCTACATTAAAGGCAAGGAGAATTAGGGGTGACCTAATTCAAACTTATAAAATATTTAATAGTGTAGATGACCTAAATGTACATGACTTATTCACAATATCAGATTTTGACAAAACAAGGAACAGTACCGACAAAAAATATTTATTCAATATTGCAGGACTAATAATAGAAAATGTTATTTTACTAACAGAGTTGCACCTGTGTGAAATAAATTACTACCTAACATGAAAAGAGCACAGAATACTAACATTTTTAAAAACCTTCTCAACGAATGGAATGACTATGAGGCAGTTATGTATGATTACGATGAATAATATTAATAAAAACTGAGTGTGCGACAGACCGAGACAAATAACTAAATAAAATGAAAGATGGGACAGGAAAGCCTTATGGCTATGTTTTTGAGTCCCAAAATCCTAATCCTAATACTAATTATGCATCAGAACCATCAACAGTATGTGAAAAGAAAGAAGATATTGATTAAAAAAAAGGGATGGGGGTGGGGGGGGAAAGGTGGCGTTTTGTGTTATTTTCTTTCTTCCCTTCACTACCCCCCCCCCCCCCTGCTAAATTAATTCAGCAAATAACTTTATTTGGGTTTCTTTTGGTTGATTTGGTCAGGTTCCTCTATAGAGATGTGGTAGTGATTTCATTGCCAAAAAACCAATTGTAGGATAAACATCGTCGTCGTCATTTTTATATAACCCAAAAAATAAGAACAATTAAATGTATGCGTAAATGCATCAATTTGCATCGGGTTACATTCCAGGAAAAGTTAAAATACGAAACTAAAATGTTGCACTTTTAATTTCACTGGACATCATGGCGGCCTAGTTGCGGGAAAAACATACGACAATCATAAGTCTAACCCAAAAGACGTTATAGCACATGATATCGTATTATTCTTAGTACTGAGCAATCGTTTTATATTGAAGGGGGATTTTTCTCGTCAACAATGGCAAATAAACCGGTGAGTGTTCCTTGCAGACTTTGCAAGCTCATCTGATGATCTGTAGTGAAACTAACCGACAACAATTTTTTTTTCTCGTGTTGTATACGTGTGTGTGATGCGTTTATGTAGTGAGGTTAACACGAGTGAGCCAAAAATGTATTTTTGGCGGTCGCTTGTGGACGCTTATAGACGCTTGTGGACGCTGTTTAGTACGACCGCCAAAAATGCATTTTTGGCTCACTCGTGTTAACCTCACTACATAAACGTAGGGTGGTTATAAAATTTTAAAAAAATATTTACTTTTTGTCAAATCCTAATGAAATTTATGTCATTGGAAAGAGCCCGACAAGACCTTTAAAATGATACCCAAATTATCAAAATCGGTCGAAAATTGAGAAAGTTACGACGTTTTAAAATGTTAGCTTTTTTTACATGAGCTATATAAGAAAAAGTTGATCAAGATTACCGGCCCTCACCGTATCAAGGTTTGGATGAATAAAACAGCCATAACTTTTTCTTTTTTTTACCAATAAACAAAACATTGGTACCAAAATAAAGCTTATTCAAAGGGGCAACATCAACCCCAAACATTAGACAGATTAGGCCTAAGCTTTTTGTGCGACTCACAAGATCGCAACATCAACATGCGCGTGACAGAAAACATGTCGGACAGTCTTCGACGTAACACCTCCCGACTTGTGGAGACCTTGAGCAGCATTGAGATTTATTCTAGATGCACCAAATTTGGTGTACTTGTAGAAAAATAATTAAATGTAACTGCGCATTTGTTTTAAAGAATTATATAATTACCGTTCAGAAATGATAAACGAATGAATTGGACCCAAATATTGGATCGCTTGTCTCTCGCGATCGGCCGTCTTAGCGTAAAAAAAGATCGTTCCCGAATGACCGAGTAGGTGTCTGCTTCCCGAAAGAAAGAAACTCGGATGGTCAGCGCCAAGAATAACCACCAATAAAAACAAGCAAAGGAAGTGACCGTTTGGCACATAGCCAAAATCGCGGTTCGGATTTTCAACAAGAAAAATCGCTGCGGCTTGACCTAATTCCGTCGTTCCTACATAAACGCATCACACACACATACAACACAAACGCACGCGCATATGCACCACACACACACGTGCGCGCACGCACACACACACACACGTACACATAACCACACACACTGTGACACAGTGTCACTCAGTGACACACATGCACGCACGCGCACGCACGCACACACGCACACACACGCACACACAACTGAGTCTAAACGGAGGTCGTTCGCCAAGTCGGCGAATAGGGATAGGGTTAGAATTGATCGACCGGAAAAGGGATAGGGTTAGAAATGGGGTAAGAGACCTGGCTGGCTGGGCCAAGCTTTCTATATTTCTTCTTTTTCTCCTGTCCTCTTCCTTCTTCTTGATAGTTTGTTGTCTTGCGCATTCCCGTAGATCCTCCCAAATACAGCGACATAATAGTCAGCAGTGACTGCGGTTGCTAAAGGGAAAAGAAAGAAAAAAAAAAAAAGAAAGAAGAAAGGGATAGGGTTACCGGTTAGAACTGTAAACAACCGAAATAAATGATTTAAAAAAATTTCATCTCCAAAATAATTGACGGAAACTTCCGTTTGTGAGAACAATAGCATAAGTTAAGTGTTCATTTCGACTGTTGTGGTTGGCGAACGGCCTCTGTTTAGACGCATGTCACACACACACACACACACACACACACACACACACACACACACACACATGGAACACATGATGACAGAAGGGCTGGCAATATTTCTAAGTTTTAGATTTCCTTAAAGTTAAAGGTATAAATATCTATTTCATAAAATTATTATCCTTTACATACAGCAAATGGAGTATCAAAATACTTAAATTATTCCTGACTATCTTGGCTCTATCTTTTCCCCATAATATTTCATCCTATCTCACTATCTACCCTATCTTTGCTGAACTTATTTTCTTTCTTTTTTTCGTACTACCCCCTAAAGTGCAGCAGAATCTTCAGCGTGTTGAAGTTGGCTGCCTAAGGCGAAGAAGAAGAAGAGATGTACTCAGCAGCTACAACAGAACCATAAAAAAGATGATGATGGTGGTTCAAAGAAAGAAGAAGAAGAGCTGCAGTTTGAAGTTCATGTAGTTGGTTTTCAGAGCAGACTTGAACGTTACAAAGGATTTGGCATGATGAAGCCTGAAAGGGAGTGGGTTCCACTTCCAGAGTGGAGCAGTTGAAACGGGAAATGCTCTGGAGCCGTGTTGTTTTCGATGGTAAGACTAAGAAGGAATTTGAAAAATACGGTAATCAGAGGAAGAACGAAGGCTACGGGCAGGAATGTAGATCTGGAAAAGGTTGCAAAGATAGGCTGGTGCGTCTTTTGTAACGATTTTGTAGCAGAGGCAGGCAGATTTATATTTGATTCAGTATTCGATTTTGAGCCAGTGTAGTTTCATTAAAAGATCTATGTATTGTATGGTGCCGTTTTGGTACTCTGAATACAAAGCGCGCGGCAGAGTTTTGAAGTGAACATGTTGAAGAGGTTGGAGAGGTTGCAGGAAGGCCTAGGAGGAGGGCATTGCAATCATTATCATCTAATCTAGACAGAATACAGGGAGTGACAAGTGTCTTTGTGGCGTCTTCAGTCAGAAAGGGTCTAATTGAGCTAATGCGACGGATTTCAAGAAAGCAGGCTTGACAGATTTTGGTAATGTGTTGTTTCAAAGATAGAGTCTATATGAAGGCCGAGATCACGAACGTTTAGGAATATTTTCATCAAAGACAAATAATTAAAAAAATAATTTTGTTCAATGATTGCCATCCCGCCATGTCCACCGCTGCAAAGTCAGCTAAATTCGTGTCATTAACGGGGCCGAAAGGAAGACAAATGGCGGGCTTAGCACGCTGTTGTATTGAGCTGCTGTTTTTAGGGTTAGGCTGTGTACACACATATGCGGAGATTCCGTGCGCAATCGGCAAATAAGTAAAACAAAGAAGGGAAAATTTTCCCTTCTTCGCGTCCGAATTCCCCCTAATCCACAAATTTTAACCCTTCTTTCTTGCATTTATTTACAGATTGCGCATGGGATTTCCGCATGGAATCTCCATGTGTGTACACGGCCTTAAAGTTAATTAATAACATCTCCCCCCCCCTCTCCCCATTTGACGAAAATAGCTAAAAACTGATTCTAACCCTATCCTTGCCCAAGCCTAACCACAATTTGCATGAAAATCTCATAGGGGATTTAGGAGCGGGATCTAGGATTTATTTATTTTTTAAAAATTTCGTATATAATATCTAACGCATCAAGGTTTCGTTAAAATAAGGAATAGGGTTAGGAACATAGATTCAATGTTACTGTTACTAGTGTTAGTAGTTTTTCAAGACATTTACTTACACACAATTTTTGCGTCCCATGATTATCATATATCATGGGACTATAGGCTTTTCAGCCTTTTGCCCTCAGTCTAAATTGATTCTTTTTTGTTTTTGAATGTTGTATCGGCAATACCGATCGACTACATAGGCAGTCATGCTTTACTTGTCTAATTTGATTGAGCCCCTGTAGTTTAGTTGGTTGAGTTGCTGGCTCGTAATCCGTCAGGTTTGCGAGTGTGCGGGTTCGAATCCAGCTCGGGTCGCAGTGGTGTGTCCTTGGGAAAGGCACTTTACTCCTATTTTCCTCACTCTACCCAGGTGTCAGGGTGCCAGGGTACCTGGCATCAGTTGGGGAAAAAATCCTTCGGATGAGACTTAAAACCGAGGTCCGGCCGTCCTGTGTGCGAACGCATGCACAAAGATCTTGCACACACATTAAAGCCCATTCGACTGTTCGGTAGGAGTAGGCCATGTCGTGCCTGTGGAATGGATGACACAAACTCACAAAGCATGCATCCTGTGCGCCAATTGCAGTCTTAACAAAGACTTTGGACATGGGGTAGGATGCCATATTTTACGGACTAGTATAAGGCGATACTTTTTTTTCCCAGACAGAGATCCCTGCGCCTTATAATGTGACTGATAATACAGTAAGGAATTAGAGTAACAAAATCTGAATGTTGAGTCAAATTTGGGGGGTGCGGCTTATAATCGGTGCCCCTTATACTAGTTATAGTCCATAAAATATGGTAAGCATCCCCAATAGGAAGAATAAGCCCTGTAACTGTAGCCTGGAGAATGCGGGTAACCCGTAACCTCAGTCTCTGCCATTTGTTTAAACCTAGGAATTAGTACAATAGTAGGATGGAGCAAAAATAATAATCTATGAAATTCATATTTTATTCGGAGAGAAATGAAGGTCACAACCGCTTCCTACAAGTGCTCTCCCATTTCCAACTGCCCTGCCTTTTCTTAGTGTACATTAATGACTTGCCTGAGAAGCTGACATCAACGGCATAGCTCTTCGCTGATGATAAGTACTGCAGTCTACAAGTACAAGTACAACTAGTACAAGGTTGTTGCAGCGCCCCAGGACCATGACCAGCTACAGGAAGACCTCCATCGATTGGATGAGTGGGAGAAGAATTTTCCACCCTGGCAAGTGTAACACCTTGAGCAGAAAGCCCTGTCAGCATCAATGCCAGCTGCATGGCCACAGCTTGCAAGAGTACCTTGGAGTGCTCTGACAAAGGTGAAAGGAGCTGATCTGGAACTTGGGTCCCAGACCATCACTCAGGGAGTTGGCTTACAAAGTACATATCAGTCGACCGTCCTGTCCTAGAGTCATCATATTGGGACCCTCACCAACCACAGGACTGACAGACTGGAGGCAATCTAGTGGTGCACAGCTTGCTTTGTCCTCGGACGTTTTAGGATCACGTCCAGCGTCACTTCCATGCTTGAACAGCTTGGATGGCCCTCACTGCAGCAGCGACGACTTTCCGCAAGGCTTGCAATGCTAATTCAACGTTCAGGTTGCAAGAAGGAGAGGTGTACATGGACACTCTGAAACTAAAGCTCACTCCACCACCAGCTCGTCAGGGACGCACTCACCCATGGCAGCTCTTTCAAATCTACTGTCAAGCTCAATACCGACAAGCCAGCTTGCTCCCACGCACAATGAGCTGACACAGGCAGCTGTGCAGGCCAAGAATATCGGCACCTTTGTGTTGATAATCTACAAATAAATTTCCAGCAATCCAGTCTTTCCACAGATCCCCAATTTATACAGTGACAGAATAGTCAAGTGTGGTTGGTCACTTAAACGAAGGAAGAGCTTCTTCCCGTCTATTGGCTTCCTTCATCAGGTTGAAGATTCTGCCGATATATTTTAGGAAAAAAAACCTCCCCATTCCCCACCCCCCAGGGCTGCATGTATAGCTGGGCCACAGCAAAGAAATTAAATAGATAACTAATATACATAAAAGAAAACAAGATTTTATGCATGTACACAGCAGTTCGCACTCACGGAGCCTTGCCATGTTTCAATCACTTTCAGGGTCTGTCGGCACTGGGAGTGGGAGGGGGCATAGCTGTGACAGCGGTGGGGGGAGGGGGGACAGTGGGGGCAGGTCTGGCAGCAGTGGCAGGACCCTCCGCCAGCAGCACCTCCTACCAGGAATACACCGTGCGAGTGCCAAGGTGAGAGACAGACAGATTTAAAAAACAGACAGAGCAGAGACAGACAAACAGACACACACATGCATGTACAGAGAGACTTACAGACTTCAAGTTTCAGAAACTTTATTTTACTAGAGCGTTAAGACGCTAGACCACCTGCCTCTCGGCACATATTCTGTTGCATACAGCACTTTTTCTACTCCAATGACCTTGGCCTTTGACCAATGACGCCTTCATTTCTGACCTTGGCCTAGATATCCTAACTACCTACACGCTTGCAAAACTTGAGGGTCCTAGGTCCCTCTGTTCAAACGTTATCGTGTTGACATCTATTCATAGTCAGCCAGATAATCAGCCAACCAGGAACAAAATACGTTCAGACAGATGTCGCTGAAAACACTACCAGCTTCGCTTCACGGCTGGTAACAAGGATGAGAATTTAGGCTGAGCCTATTCTTTCATTCTCAGAGATTCTGTCCTTAGAGAGAGAGAGAGGTAGAGAGAGAGAGAGAGAGTACTATGATCTTTGTAAGCTTTGAAAAAGTTTATCTTTTCATCATGAATTTGTATAATAAATGAAATGGTATTGTATTGTGACTGGACTCCGTAGATGTTTTGTGGGCAGGGACAGAAAGAAGAAGCTTTCCGTGATGAAATTTTCCTCGGGAGTTGGCGTGGATTTTGCTAAGCTGGCCAACGTGAGTTTTTGATGTACTCCCAGAGTACATTGGGATGAGAACGACGGCTGTTTGTTTCTCTATCTGTCCATGTATGTATGTGTGTGTGATCAAAATATGTTCCATGTCATAGCGCCTAAACCACTGAACCAATGTAACGAAACTTGCCGCATGGTGGTTCCTTGGGCACTCTATATATTGGCCCATGGTGTCAGATTTACCAACATGATGAGCCTTATCCCAATGAATTCGATTTGAATATTATAAAGACTGATTATTTCAAAGATAATGGTTGGTTTGGTGAAAAAGTAAATGCAAGGGGTTTTTTTTGGTTGTAAAATGGAGATGTCTAGGATTCTGGGTAAAGTGAGTAAAGCAATCAATCAAATAAACAAACAAACAAAGCCCCATAATACTCATTGTCGTACAAACTGTATACAGTGTTTTGATAAATAATATTCTGTGTTCTAAAGTTCCATGACTTCCAGTGAAAATTGTTTTCATGCAAACTGTATTCTGATAAACAATAGTTTGTGTTTACATGGTTCCAGTGAAAATTGAGCGAGAGAACAACCTTTGTTTTCATGCAAACTGTATTCTGATAAACAATAGTTTGTGTTTACATGGTTCCAGTGAAAATTGAGTGTGAGAACAACCTTTGTTTTCATGCAAACTGTATTCTGATAAACAATAGTTTGTGTTTACATGGTTCCCGTGAAAATTGAGCGAAAGAACAACCTTTGTTTTCATGCAAACTGTATTCTGATAAACAATAGTTTGTGTTTACATGGTTCCAGTGAAAATTGAGTGAGAGAACAACCTTTGTTTTCATGCAAACTGTATTCTGATAAACAATAGTTTGTGCTTACATGGTTCCAGTGAAAGAGCGAGAGTACGACCTTTGTTTTCATGCAATTTGTATTTTATTCTGATAAACAATAGTTTGTGTTTACAAGGTTCCGGTGAAAATTGAGCGAGAAAACAACCTGAAAGAATACAAGACTGCCAATGACTTGGACACCATGCCCAAATTTGGGGCGGGCAGCGAGTTTGGGCGCGACCAAAAGGAGGAGGCGAGGAGAAAAAAGTTTGGGATCATCCTGAAGAAATACAACCCTGAAGGACAGCCATGGCATCTGAAAGTGGGCTCTGGGAAACAGGCAAAAAAGTGAGACACATGTGATGTGTTATGACGTATGTTTATTGTGTTGTATTGTACAAATGTATTGTATTGTATTGTTATATCGCCGCCTGGAAACAAAACTATCTTAAAATTTGTCAACTTCGATGTATTGAACTTGATCAAGGCAAGGCGCATCATCTGTAAAAAATAAATCTGCAAAGATCAAGGACAGACGATTACTTCATATGAACAAAAATGACATCATTTGACTTGAATTGCTGAAATGACAGAAATATGTCTTTCTTCCTTCTCATGTGAAGTGATGTCTCACGACTTACTACAGTATGTTTTGCACTCAGCGATATAGTCTGGAATGTTTTTGAAGAATACAACCCTAATGAACAGCCATGGTGGGTTCTGGAAAGCATGCCAAAAACAAATGAGACACGTGTATGTGTTAGTGTTATGACACGTTTATTGTGTTGTACTGTACAGTTTTACTTTGTATTGCTTTTATTGCTTTATATTTTTGGCTACTTCTGAAGTAATACAACCCCAACAAACTGTCATGGCTCCTGAGAGTGGAATGGAAAACAGGCTGTGTGTGGTTTGTGTTGTAGAGATAAGTTAATTGTTTTGTAATATTATATGGCATAGTTTATCTTGGTTATTTGCTCTGTGAAATTCATTGAATTAATGTAAAACTATTTCAGACAAGACGAAATAAAATCAGCAACACTGTGTTGATGCAAAACTATATGATAAGAATTGAGGCGGAATATATTTAGTGGCTTGTTGGAGATTGGTTAAAATCCATTAGTAAAAAAAGGGGCATGTAAGAGAATCAGTTTGGTTTCTTTTGTGACACAAGATGACAATGAAAACTAGATATGTGTTCTGCATGTATAACATGAAATCATATAAATATCTGTTAAATGGAAAGCAACTGCTAATCATCTCTGTGGTGTGTGTGTGTGTAGGTACAATCATAGAGAACAGATGGAGCTTTTGAGGCCTTCCGTGCAGAAGTCTATACTTGAATTCAAATTAATTACCTGTTTTTATTTGCAGATACCGTGGTGTGCGTGAGGGCACAATTTCAGAGAACACGTCTTACTACATCTTCACGCAATGTTCCGATGGAGCTTTTGAGGCCTTCCCTGCCGATGAGTGGTACAATTTCACCCCCATGATACGCTACAAGTACCTCAACTCTGAGGAAGCAGAGGAGGAGTTTAGCAGGTATTTCATTATTATAATAACGGATTATCAATTACCGTATTTTCCAGTCTACAAAGCGCACTGTTGTCTAAGCCTCAACCCCTGAATTTTATTAAAATTCTGGAAAAAACAA
Organism: Phymorhynchus buccinoides; assembly: GCA_017654935.2. Lineage (NCBI taxonomy): Eukaryota > Metazoa > Mollusca > Gastropoda > Neogastropoda > Raphitomidae > Phymorhynchus > Phymorhynchus buccinoides. The sequence continues at coordinate 19,566 of JAGGCT020001745.1, forward strand.
CGATAAAGCCGCATTCAATGTCTAAGCCACAGGAGACTGAAAAAGAAAAACGAACCTGGGAAGACAAGCAGACGAACGATCGAAAGCCATGCAACTTTGACGGCCCGTGTTGCACTCATACACAAACTGCACAGTACAGACATAATCTTCGCCATAATGGACCTACTAAATACTGGATTATGCACGACACAACACAACACAGAACACGACAAAGTAACGCACTGGCAGTTCATTTTAAGTCAAAGTTTGCCCACACGAAACTTTTACCGCGCATCCAACTTGGCTCACAAAATGGCGCAGCGCACACTGCAAATACGAAATCACGGCAAACGCTAACGCGACAGCTGCTTTTATTTATCGGATTTTGTGAGTTATTTGCATTCAGCAAGTGTTTCAGTGCACACACTAACGCCGATTTATCAGCTTGATAACGGAAAGGAGCTGCTTTTCAACTTCTTTTTTGTAAAGTGAGACCTTTCACTGAGTTCCAACTTATGGAGTGAGACCGATCGCCTAGTTTCAACTTGGAAGTTGACTTGGCATTTACGTGTGCACAGAGTTCGTAGAGATCGACACAGTCGCGACTGTTTCAGTTCAAACTTTGATAATAAACTGCTCAGTGATGAAACATGTGCATAAAAGTGGTGCAATTTAGTGGTTAGATCGTGTTATTGCCGATTAAATTCCTCTTTTTCGGCCTGAGAACGGTTCGTTTTTGCCGAGATTGACGATGTTAACACGCACATGCTGGAGTTGACGACCAGCCTAAGATACGGAAGGGGAAATAGTCACAAATTAGCCGCAGTCGTTGTTTTAGTCGCAGGGGTCAAGGTTGAAGAAAAAAGTAGCGGCTTATAGCCCGGAAAATACGGTAATGAGCATTTATCATGTGTTTAGTGTTGAAAAGTGTTTCAACTTCAGCCCCATGATACGGTACAAGTACCTCAACTCTGAGGAGGCTGAGGGGGCTGAAGAAGAATTTAGCAGGTGACATTAATTTAATTGAAGCCTTTGCATTCACATTTTGATACACACAAAAAAAACCTTCTAGTATTCAGGTATTTCCCCACCTTTTTTAATATTTAGAAACTGTCTTTTGAGGCACATAGATCACCATACAATTACCATGGCATCACTTCAAGTGAGAAGCTTCTTCCTAGTGTGTGATGGAAATGGTACCAGAGGCGGGCTCAGAGTGGGGCTCAGAGTGGGGCTCAGAGTGGGGACAAGCTATGACTGGTTTTGGCCAACTAGAATACTCGGAGGCAACTTCTGGCCATCCAGTTGTGGCCGACTTGAATGCAAGAGGTTTAATTACTGATTGCCAATTAAACAAGGTTTATTCTTGATTGTAATTAATTATTAGGTGAAGAGGGTTAAGGTTATTATTAGTGTAGAAGAGTAGTACAACTTTACATTGATTGTACGAAATTTCTCAATTCTGAGATCAGCAGGTGACTTTCACAAGATGATTTTTAGTTTCTACTGAAAGACCGCTGCTCATACAGCTCTCATTTTACTATTAGCCTAACCTGCAATGTCTTTTACTGGTACTTGTTTAACTCACTCGGGACTGGCTGAATTATTTCCCCTTGTTCTGTGGGGACTGGGCATTTGACTAGGTTCGTAAAATAATCACCAAAACCAAGTTATGAAGAGTTAGGCATCAATATTTTCAGAAAAGATTAGCAACACCATGCACTAAATGATCGTAAAATATCAGATTCCATACCTTCGTCGTTTGTCTCCTACTGACGAAAACAGCTAACACATAGAAAGAAGGAAAATTTCACATTCCGATCTTTGACCCCCCCTCTTCAACCAAAGCTGAATGTAAAGTCTGCAATGATTGGTTGATTTCAAGAGAGGCAAGGTCAAAGCAAACTGAAAATAGGTTATGACTTCGCACCGGAAAGCTGGTTACACGCCAGAAATCAAAACCTCTTGAAAACTCTTATGAGCCGGAGCCGGGCCATTCGTCCTTAACGGTTGTGCGAGCCATGAGCCGGATCCGACTCATTCGCCCCAAGTGAGTTAATTAGGAGAAGGCTTTATGAAAATAAGCAGTTTTTTATTTTTATAGCTAATGTTGAAAAGCAGTACAGTTTTACTTTTTGGTCTTAATGTTGCGACTTAAAAGTAGACTTTTACATCATTCTTCTTCGATTGCTCAGAGAGCTTCCTGTCAATTATGAGTGCAGATGCGTCATGCTGCCGTTATGCGCCTAACTGAGAAACAGTTTGGCCCAGCAAGTCCGACTTCGGCTTGTGGGAAATGTTTTTGAAAGTGTTTCATCAAAAAAGGCAGGAGAATGGACTGGTAAGGCAGAAAGATGGTAGATGACAGTAAGCAAAGGGAAAAGGCAGAGTCAAAGAGAGTGACAGACTAGAAGAAGTTACAAGCACAGAACTTCCAGAATGGTGGGGGAACTCCTTATGCAAAAGACCCGGTATCCCCACAGGGGGACTTTTGCATCATGATATGAGTGTATTTTCATGATAATGTGCTTACTTTGTGTGTTTGTGTGTTTTTCAGACGGGACAAAACGTTGAACTATTTCAACATCATGCTGAAGAAGCGCGTGAAGAATGAGGACAAAGATACTGAGCTGGACGAAGAAGAGAAAGCAGCCAAGAGCAAGGCGTCCAAAGCCAAGAAGAAAAACAAAAACAAAGACTTTGTAAGTCCTAATTCAGTGGAGTACATTTCATGATTGTTGCAGCAAATTTCATCATAATTGCTGAGGCCCTGAGGCCCTGGTCATTGGACATATTTTTTTAATTAAAACTGAAATGTTATATTATTCCCCCCCCCCCTGTCTGATTGAAATTTAATACAGGTGTTGCATAAAATCCTAATCCATGAAATAAATACTCTTTCCTCATTCAAATTGTTTGCTGTTTAGGAAAGATTCACCCCTAAATACATTCAGAGGCGTCTTGTGGCATGCGGGAAAAACAGGATTCATCGTTAAATATTGAGAAGTCAGAGATATTTTTCTAATATTTATTATTATTTATTTTTGTTTGCATGGGTGGTTGTTGATATCAACCACCATTTTGAAAAATACGAAACTAAGTGGCATGGCTTTGTACATTGATTTTTCGGTAAAGATGTAGATTTACACCCTCCCGCTCTATTTCTGGGTTCTTTCCGTGTAGATTGAGCACTTTAATCTCAATATTTAAAATAATAGTTGACTTATTTCTCACATTAAATTATAATGGTTCTGGTGTGCATGCGAAGGGTTCTTATTTCACGGGAGGTACTTATTTCTCATGACACTGGAACTTATTTTAATTGACAATTTCCTTGTTGCCACTGAGTTCTTTAACGTGTGCAATGTGCGTGTGCACATTAAACCCCAGTTTTAATTCTCACCCAGAGGACCTCTTCCCCAATTAATGTTAGTTACCCATTTTTACCCAAATGGAGCGAAGAAAAAGGAGCAAAGTATCTTTTCCAAAAACACAACACTAGACCAAACGGGATTGGATCCTCCCACCTATTGCAAACCTTTCAAATTATGGAACTGCGATTTTAGCCACACAGCCACAGGCCCCCATTTGATTTCAGAGACATGGAAGATAATGATGATGATGACAATAATGATGATGATAAAGATGACGATGTTGATGTTTCAGATGCTAACAGACATGGAAGACTGGATAAACTCGTCTGAAGATGATGACTATGGTGATGATGACGATGACGAAAAAGATGGAGAGAAAAACAAAGATGGTAAAGATACAGTCGATCCTTGTGCAGTGTTACTCGTAAGATCTAAAAAAACCCATCTCCCTCATTCTATCTACATTTTTTCCCTTTCTTTGCTGCTCATTTGGCTGCTTAATATTCAAATTTGATAAGTTTATCTCTCATTGTGTCTTATCAGAGAGTAACAGTGCTGGTGAATAAGGGTGGATGTCTGTGAGTGAGAATCATGTTATTTTTGTTACTTTATTTCTTTGCTCTGGAATGCTGGTAGTATGGCTATCTTGTTGATTTCAATGCACGTTTTTAATGTTGATTTTAATGTTGCTACTGTAAAGCGCATCGAGCATACTACTGTATACTATTTTAGCGCTGTATGAAATTAAATTATTATTAGTATCCCTTAAAAATCATCTCATGATCAGAATAGTCAGAGGGTTTGCAAATTTGAAATGAATTTTTAAGTGAACATGTAGATTTCTGTGTTAGTTGCCTTGCAGAGAAAATGGGTGGGGGTGGAAATATTGCCTGATTATGAAAAAGCACAAAATAGTTTCAATCATTTTTTTCAATACCTGTCACAAGTTTGATTTGTTTGTAAGCAGATGTAAGAAGAAAATTATAACAATAAGTTTGGTGATCTTGTTTTCTTTTTCGTTCTAAAAATGTAATCATTTTTTCTTCTTTTTTTTCTTTTAAATGAAGATACAGCAAACAAACAACCACACGACAAGTGCAAAGTGACGTTATTTTATTCACAAGAGACAAAACAAAACTACTGGATATTTCGGCGAATGCGCCTTTATCAACACAGACAAGCAATTAAACAGCAAACATCAAATATAGCAAAAGGAGCAAAACGTAGGCAACAGAAGGAGCAAAAAACAACAACACACACATCAAGATCAAAATAAAAACAATACTTCCCCTCTACGTGTTTACACGTTGGACTGTAGAGGGGAAGTATTGTTTTTATTTTGATCTTGATGTGTGTGTTTTTGTTTTTTGCTCCTTCTGTTGCCTACTTTTTGCTCCTTTTGCTATATTTGATGTTTGCTGTTTAATTGCTTGTCTGTGTTGATAAAGGCGCATTCGCCGAAATATCCAGTAGTTTTGTTTTGTCTCTTGTGAATAAAATAACGTCACTTTGCACTTGTCGTGTGGTTGTTTGTTTGCTGTATGTTCCAGTGACGTTGCAGTCTGTTTCATTTTTTTTAAATGAAGAGAAAGAAAAAACAGAAGAACGGAAGAAAGGAGAAAAAAGTTGTTGTTTTCGTACTTTGGCTAATAGACTCCAGGGATCATCCCAACAGCGGAAACACTTGAACAGTATGGTACAAATGCACAGCTAGGGATGAGAACATTACGTGTGTGACCGTTTTTGATGATTACCCCGCCACATGGGCAGACACACTTTTACTTCGGAGGATTTGGGAGACTGATGATGTTGTGCTAGGAGCTTGTCATGGCTAAAGACAATCCCCGCATAACTATGCAGAGCGTAGCAACATTTTGATGTAGCCTTGGTGTTCTAGCCTATGTCAATTGGTCTGACACAGCCTTAAGCCAAGGCGGGGAGAAAAAAAGTCAAAAGCAACACATCGATTTTGAAAATATGTTTTGATTTCTAGGTTCCCGGGTGAAAGCAGAGAGATGAAGCGTGTTAACCCTTTCGCTGCCAGCCATTTTTCGCAAAGAATGTCCATTAACCCTTTCACCG
>JAGGCT020001746.1:0-15000 GCA_017654935.2 Phymorhynchus buccinoides
TTATAAAGATGTATATGGGTGCTTCCGAAATAAACACTTTACGCAGTTAAAGCAAAACCAAAACAATGCTTGATAAAACTTTCATTGCAAGAAAGAAAAAAAACTAACTACACAAGCATTCCCAACTCATAACCATAAGTTCCCCCGAAGACGGAGTGTGGCTGCTCACGTGGTGGGGTAATCAAACACGGTCACACACGTAATGTTCTCAACCCTATCTGATGATGCATTTGTACCATAGTGTTCAAGTGCTCCGGCTGTTGGGATGATCCCTGGAGTCTTTTAGCCAAGGTACGTCAACAACATAACTATAAGCATCTACAGTTATGAGCAAGTGGGTGCAATCAACGTTTATCTCCCCGGGGGGATACCGGGGGGATCTTCTGCATAAATAGTTCCCCCACTTTCTGGAAGTTCCGTGCTTGTAACTTCCTCTAATCTGTCACCCTCTTTGACTCTGCCTTTTCCCTTTTCTTACTGTCATCTACTATCTTTCTGCCTTACCGGTCCATTCTCCTGCCTTTTCAAGAAACACTTTCAAAAACGATTTCTTCCTCCAGCCGAAGTTGGACTTGCTGGGCCTATTTCTTGGTTAGGCGCATAATGGCAGCATGACGCATTGGCGCTCAACAGAGTTAATTTTCAAGCATATATAAGCATAATAGTGCGTCTAACTAAACATATACCATACTTTTTTTTACTATAAGACGTACTTTATGATAAGCCTCTCCCTCCAACTTTTTACACAAAATTCAGATTTTGTTCTAATTATTTTCTTACAATTTAATTGGTCTTATAAGGCACAAGGGTCTCAGTCTGGGGGGAAAGTGTCACCGTATAGTCAAAATAACAAACCAATAACACAAAACCCTTCTTTCACAAGATTAAAAAAGGATGGTCAAGCCATATACATGTACCTCCAGTGATCATCTGAATGTTTTGTTTTTTCAAATTTGTCAAAGAAAAACGCTGCAAGAAATTGAAGCACACACACGTATGCGTGCGCGCACACACAGAGAAAAAACCACAAGTTGACGTTCTGATTCTAACAAGCTCCGTTTCTGTTTCTCGAAAACAGAACTTGCGAGAAGTTAACCAAGACATAACAGTTTGGAAGGAGAGATCAAATGAGAAAGAAAAAAAATGAACGTGCCAAATATTGTAAACCTCTTTCATAATATAACCTGAGAATACAAAACACCGGAGGAAAAAATGCGACCCCCCAAAAAAAAAAAAAAAAAACGGAAGGGGGGGGGGGGGGGTTAGGAAGGAAAAAAAGGGGTGGTGGGGGGTGGAGTGATAGTATTCTAATGCTTTCATTATTCCAGCTGTACTAGACATTTTGTAACCATAGGATAATAACAATAGTATGGCAAAAACAATTTGTAAAATTAATTCTGAGTAATACCAAGCTTTATGTGCGCCTACACTTGTTTTGACAAGTGTCTTGCACTTAATTCAAGTTACTTGAACAACTAAAGTTATTTGCCAGTGTTAAAATAAAACGCATGCATGAAAACATTTCGCATGCACACAAACGCATGTGCATGCACACACATAACTTTAAACATACATTCAACCCCATTAAATGGCGACTACAAGAGGATCATCACATTCATAAAAAAATCAACTTCTAAAATTCTAAGTTGTTTCTTTATTCATGCAATTACGTTCTTCTTGAGTATTTCTGAGCAGCATGGAATAAACATCACAAAATGTATTCGGCATTCGTGGTTTATAATAATGTTAATAAGTCAAACAATATTTTCATGCTCCACTCCAAATGTGTAAATTGAGCAATGTCTTTATATTCTCAAACTGAACACTATTATATTCATGTATGTTTTTAATATGCTTTCAAATAGTCCTCTACTTTTTTCTACCCAAGGTCCTAAATAACAAGTTGAGTAGTTTGTCTAGAATGTGTGCTCTATAAATGTCTTTATTATTGTTATCATAACTTTTCTGCCATCATATAGACATAACTTCAAATAGAAAGCACAGCAAATATTTAAGAGACATAGTATACTATTTGCATAGCTAATCAGCGAGCAAAACCAATGGCAACAATATTGAATACTATGGAATAAAACTTCCATTATTCGTTCCCCAGCTTATTGTTTGGTCTGTCCGTTCATCCGTGCATCCATCCGTCCGTCCATCCGTGCGCAAAAGGAACCACCGTATTTTACGGACTACAAGGCGATACTTTTTTCCTCAACTCAGACCCCTGCGCCTTAAAATGTCTTGCGCCTTGTGTATGACTGAAATCTGATCAAACAAAGTGGTGAATTCCATTCATATCATACCTACCGAGATCGATTATCAGGCTGAAATCGTGAATGAAGCCACGGATGGAGGTGGGGGTGGGGTTGAAGCAGGATATGACATCATAGCCTCAGTTTCGACAGTACAAGGCATAACAATCATGGCGGGAAAGTATGTCGCTGCTCAAGGCGAACAAAACTCATTGTAGAAATCTACTCCGTGTTTTTCAATTCCAACTTTTCTGGGCTCTCTGACGCAGACGATTCATAAAATTGAAAGTGCTTCATCATATGGATATCCGGATAGCGGCATGAGTGTAACTTCTGTCGTTCTGAAGATCGTTTTGACAGAACTAGGCAAAATATGACCTCCTTTGTTTGAGGCGATCTCGTGATTTCGATCTATTTTTTTGCTTTTGTTCGATCATTGTGCATGCGCCTTAAAATACTTTACGCCTTGTGTATATTTAAATGTTCATTTTTAGTTCAATTCAGGGGGTGCGCCCTACAATAAGAAGCGCCTTGTAATCAGTAAAATACGGTACCTCACGCAAGGGCTAGTTAGTTAAACTCACGCATGGGAACTCTGCAACCGCTCCAGTTAACTCCTCCTTGTTGTTGTTGTTTAATACAAAAGAATATAAACAGCCATTTAGTGAATAGGAGCAAGAAGCTAAAAGTCACAACTTTTGACACAAAAGAATGATGTGCAGGTATAGAATGCATCCATATAACGAATGCAGATAGAATATAACGAATGCAGATATACTCTTGAAAGACAAAACAACAACAAAACAGAGAAAAGGTTTAGAATGTCTCTAATGTACATACAAAGCATGCAGTGTTCATAGAAGAGTTCTAACACGGACACAACACACAAAGCCATTGTACACAACGCGTAATCCAGCCCCCAAATCCGCAGATAAACTTCAACAGCAGACCAACACCAGACTTATAATGATCGCAATGTGTATGCTAGTCTGTCGTTTCCGACAATGACTGCCAGAAAGCAGAGGGGGCAGATACTATTCTAGGCGGGCTGGGCGAGAATTTGTTTATAGCGGAGATGCCTTGCCCAGGGTACATCCCCACTCTCTCGGCCAAAGGGATTTGAGGACACAGCTGGTGTTGAGGAAGGTCCCCAAAGGCCAGCCCATCCCTTTGGCTGCCGCACCAGAGCCGGTGCAAGGGCCCCCCCTCACAATGTAAGAGTACATAATATATAATGTTCAGATATATTGCATAGAGCAGCAAGCAGACACTAGAGTAAGAACAATACAGTGAACCTCCCTTTTAAGACCTGGGAAAATCATCCCAAATCAGGTCTTAAGTGGGAGGGAGTTGTAATATAATGCGCACACACGCCCAAATCCTTCGCGCGAGAATGCAACGCATCAACATACAGTGGTTTGATTCCTGAAAAGGGAGTACAGTGGGACCTCCCTTACTGGACCTTCAAAAACCATCCAAAATGAGGTCTTATAAGGGAGGGGTCTTATAAGGGAGGTCATTTTAGTACTTACAAAGAAGGGCAATGTCTCAGAGAAGCAGGTCTTATGTGGGAGGGAGCCTTATAATGGGAGGTCTTATAAGGGAGGTTCCAGTGTATAAACGTCAGAATAATGACAGTAATGTACATATAACGTACATTAATAGTGCGAAGATCAGAGTTGTAAGTCATATCTCCAGTACAATATTCCATAGTAATAGAATGCATTGGTACACCAGACTGCAAATCAGGGGGAGGGGGGGGAGCGGGCTATTCACCGGGGTGCATAAGAGACCAGGGCCTGTATTCACGTTGAGATAGCATGAGACTTAGCATCATGCTAACTTAGAAGCTCTTCCAAAAGTCCTATTAAATCCTATAGGACATTGGAAGAGCTTCTAAGTTAGCATCATGCTAAGTCTCATGCTATCTCAACGTGAATACAGGCCCAGGGCATTATAATAGTCTTTCCATCTTTATCAATACAAATGTGCCATCCCAGGCCGAGAGGACACAAAATCCAAATTACTACTACTACCAGGGGGCTATTAACCGAGGGGGGGGGGGGGGGGGGGGGGGGCAGAAGACTGGGGGCAAACGGCCTAGAACCAATCAGGCGAAAGTCAGAAGCTGCTATCTGCCTTCTGCATGTCTTGTATCATAGGACATTCTAGCTTTCACCCCGTGGTACATCATGAAAATCGGCAGACATTAGAAAAAGGAGGAGAAGGAGAAAGAATGCACGTAAATGTGCATTCATATTCGTAGGGTATTTAACACTGCTCTTGCTAGTTGTGTCTCAAAGATATAAATACGAGTATCAGCACAACACGCACACTTTCATTGTTAAAAATTCGGGACTATCCTGGTGTTGCACTGCCTCCAGGGTCGTTCCCCACCATCTTTATATCTACTATAATGTCCCATATGTGTCTCTTCCAGACTGGAGGACAGATTTTCATTCATTCCACATTCACATACACAAGCATACACACACACATGCGCACGCATTCACACACACACACACACACACACCATTTCTACCCTGCAATACTTTGAGTGCGCACACTTTTGAATAACACTCATATCACGACACACTCCTAGAACAAGGAAAGAACACATCACCGTAGTGGCGCCACATCACCGTAGTGGCGCCACATCCGCAGCCTGCGTTTTTCCTTTCTTTTCTTCTTCCTTTCACAAAACCGCCCCGACTGGCAACATTCTTTGAGATCAGCTGTGTTTTCTCATATCACAAGGAGAACAACAGAAGAAGAAAGAGGACTTAACCCCTTGACTGCCACCAACGTATCACGTACTGACCTGATGACATCACTCATGACGTCATCAGAAGAAGAGGAGTGACCCTGATATGCTGGTTTTTGCTCTAACACAGTCAAGAGAGTAATATCCCCAGACCATTTTGCCAGATTGGCTCTATCAGTTGTCTTTTTCATGGCATGATTTGCCCAATTATTTTTTTCTTTAATTTTTTCTGGCAGTCAAGGGCTTAAACCATGTATATTAGCACATACTTTAACACCACAAAAGTACTCTTCAACAACAAAACAGGCAAAGAACTAGGGCACAATGATGCTCATTGCACTATGTTTGTTAAAGAAAAAGGAATCTCATACAATGTTCGCCTTGGCTTATGGCTGTGTCAGACATGGGTGTTAAATTGTGCAAAAATGCGACATTGGTGGTGATAGGTTAGGAACATACAAGGCTACATCAAGGCTGTGTCAGACCAATTGGCATAGGCTAGAACACCAAGGCTACATCAAAATGGTGTCATGGTTATGCGGGGATCGCCTTAAGCCATGACAAGCTCCTAGCATAACATCATCAGTCTCCAAAATCCCCCGAAGTCGGAGTGTGGCTGCCCACGTGGCGGGGTAATCAAAAACGGTCACACACGTAATGTTCTCATCCGTAGCTGATGCACTTGTACCATAGTGTTCAAGTGCTACTGCTATCGGGATGATCCCTGGAGTCTTTTAGCCAGGGTACAACAACAAAATACAAGAAAAGAGAAGAAAAGAAATCAATTTGGATTTCTCGTCTATTAACCCTTTCACTGCCAGAGGAAAACTGAGAAATTATCGATTTTCTTCTTATAAAACGTAAAAGAGACCTGTTAGATTCAATCTGAGAAAATGGTCTGGAGGTATATCATTCCTGGCTTGTCTAAACCAAAAACCATCAATCCAGGGCTATGACATCAAAAGTTATGACATCATCAGTGACATCACACACACACACACCATAGTAGACACATAGCAAGAATCTCGCGTTTCAGGCCAATTTTTTGTGAAAAATTATTGCAAAATAATTAATCAAGATAGAAACAAACAGTACTTTGCAAAAGAAAGGCACAAGTTTACTAAATAAAATGCCACACACAGTTGGTGTGCTTGCTCATCTTTTTTGTGTAAAAAAATACGCTCAGTAAAGTACCCAAAATGGAATTTCCTTTTTTTTTTAGCCACCATTTTGTTGATGTAGAACACAGCTGTTGCTAAGTGACTCAATAAAGCTCGCTAAAATAAAGCCCAAATGGCTGTGAGAGACGGTCTAAGAGAACCAAATGATGCATAAATGAGAGTACCATATTTTTCAGATCATTAGGCGCTTGTGTGTATAAGGCGAATAGGGCAATTTTCAAGAAAACTCTGAAAATATTAAGGCGCCCTCGTTTATAAGGCGAGGTGCACCTCGCAAAAGAAAGTCAAACTTTGAAGCCTGTAAACGTCCGGTAAACGCTTGCCGACCGCCATTACTGCTGTCATAAACGAGAGTTGGCTCCCCTTTCAAATCATCGAACTTCCATTTGTGCCACTTCCTGTTGTTGTGTTTGTACTTTTCTTTGCGAAAACTGGTGGAATTATGACGTTTTAAGCTCTACAACGAGGCTTTTTACATCCAATGAAGGGTTGTGGCATCTGTTGGACAGTATCTTAGACGATAATAGGGATTTTGGAGCATTTTAATGCGAGTATTTGTTGTATCGGTGACTCGTGACCACTTTCGATGTGTAGACTCACAGTAGACTGTACTGAGCATGACAATCGTTGCCTCTCTCGTCTGGTTTAAACATTTATTTGTCCGAAAACAAATGATAATACAGCAGCAAGCAGAGCTTATGGTGTGCTCAGTTAAAATAATTACAGCCTCTCTCTTCTCACGATTTTGTTCACTAATAGGGCGCCCTCGTTTATTAGGCGCATAGGTCGAAATAGGAGAAAACAACATCGCCTTATAGTCCGAAAATGACGGTACTTTGACTTTCAACAGTAAGCTCCCTTCAATAACATTATTTGTGTGTGTTAAAAAAACTGGAAATTCTGACAGCAGTTGTCTGCCATCATGACTGAACAGACTCCAATGAATTACCGTAAAAACTGGACTATAAGACGCACCTGTATGTAAGCCGCATCCCTTAAATTGACAAAATATTAGGTATTTATTCACATATAAGCCGCACCAGTTTATAAGCTGCAGAGAAAATGAAATGTGTACAAAGCAATAAATAAATAAATTCTTCTATCAGAACATAATGCTTTCAGATACTTTCAACATGAGATTTGAATCGATTGATTACCAAAACCAGCTTTGAAGCTCAAAATAGGCTGAAGAATGTGGCCAGAAACAGATTTAATCATACTGATAAATATAGAATGGGAAAAAATCCACAGATAAGCCGCATCAGTCTATAAGCCGCATGGGCCAAAGTTGAGGGGGAAAAGTAGCGGCTTATAATCCGCATTTTACGGTAACTTTTTGGGGGCCAAGTACCATTACCCAGTCACCAAACCGTTATTTAGAGAAAAAATAATAATAAAAACCTGCTAACTGATATATTGCTTCAAATGTGACGCTTGGCAAATATTGAGTAGCGTATCACTGTTCATATCCAAAGCAAAAGAAAGAAAAAAGAAAAAAAAAGAAAAAAAAGAAAAGAAAAAAGTACAGATAAACATCACTGCCAACAAGCAGCAACAGCAATAACAGCACAAACTGTCAGTGAGAGGAGTATACATACATATTGTCGGTGAAATTCAAAAACCTTGTATCTCGATTTTTGTTTTTTTTGAGTTAGCTCTCATAATTTTTCCCGCCACCTTCCACCAAAAGCTCGTATCTCTAACGACTTTCTATCTGGGGTAAATGAGGTTGTGAAAATAGAAGAAAAACTCGTAAGTCCCAAATTCAGATCTAGTTAAGGACAAAAACCTTGTATCTTCGTTCTTTTCAAGTCTAACTTTTTTTTTTAAATGCAGAACTAAACTCGCAATGTCTTTAACAACATATTCATCATAGTTAATCAATTGTGGTCAACGCGGTTAATTTTTGAAACATTTTTTTCTTCTTTTTTCTCAAAACTACCAAAATTGATATACAAGGTTTTTTTATTTCACCGACGATATTTCAAATGTCAACTGTTGTAGTAAACCCTGCTTGACATGTTGCATAATTTGAAAAGTTTTCTAGACTAATTTTCAAAACACCACAAAAGTAAAACAACTTCCACAGCCCCTCTCCCAACCCAGCCACCCCTCCCTTCTCAAGAAAGCGCTACAAATAAATCAAATAAACCTAAAATAAAACAAAAAGAATACAGTCCTAATCAGATAAACAACAAAAACCATGAAAGGGACATTAAGTGTCAAACTGACCATATCTGAGAAAATTATACCTTGGAAAACTTCAGACAATTCTCTTTCTAATGATACAAGAATCATTCTTTTATCTTTTTTCGTTCCAGAGTTATGAACATTTAAAGTTAGTAGGGTGAGCGTCGGGCATTTTGAGAAAACAGTCTAAAGTCTAGCCTAGCTGAAGAAAATGCATTGACTTACTCGTTTCAAAGTACTTATAAGACCATTTAGAGACAATATTAAAGATTGTCCTTTATAAATATGAAAGATAAGATGTTAGAGAACACGAAAATACCCATTACTCAAAATTGACAAAAAATGAGATTATTGTCTTTGCAAGCCTGTTGTGAGAAACTAGCCCAGCGACTTAATGTCCCTTTCATGGTGCTGGGTCACAAATGTCCCTTTCAGTTTACTTTCCATCAAAATATGGGCAAACTCGATATTGCTACACTAATCTTTTTCTTTTTTGGGGGTAATTCTGCAAGTGAATAATATGCTACCACAGCTGCCTTAAAAAAAATATTTCCGACTGAAAAATGACAATTTGACAATTTGGTTCTCTTAAAAATGCTTTTCTAGTTGCATTAAATATTTTTTTAAATTAAAAATAAAAAGATTATTTTATCTAAAATGTTTCATTTCTGATTTGAAAAAAACGCTTTTCTATTTGAGGCTTACATAAATGGCACATGGACTATCTTCGATTTGGTTAAAATTCCAATGCTTAAAGACCCACCACGTCACGTGTCAAAATCACAGTTTTCACGTGTTTTCCCTCCTATAGCTGGCAAGAAATCTTACGAAATCTTCCAAGCATAAGAGGGAATGTGACACATGACGTGGGGGGTGTCTTTAAAATAATTGAAGATTCATAAAGTAGAGATCCGTTTTGACGAGTGGATTGCCTTTTCCAGACCTGTTAACCCCAAATCTTCACTGTCAGTAATCCCAAGCTCTGAAAACAGTCATTTCAGGCATCTGTCCGTAATTTTGCTGTCCGAGAAATCCTTTCACCAGAATTTTTCGCTGCTGTCAAACCTTTCGTTCATCGTACACGCATGCTGCAACTTCCCATCCAAACCCAACTTCGACAACTGCCGAAATTTTGCACTTCGTACCTAGAAAAATGGCGGCATGGAGAAATAAACCGGAAGTATTCATTCAAGGGACATCACTCGAAGTGATACCTTTGATAGCAGACGACACAGTAGCGAGTACGGCTCAAACGCCATGCCTTCTTTTGATTTCTTCTTCTTCTTTTTTTTCGCACTCGTTCAGCGGAAATGCGGATTTTGTTGTTGCTGACCGTAATAGCGTAATCGGAGGTCTCAAAACGTAGTATTTACGGACAAATCCCCGTAGGGAAAACAGGTCTGAAACTGTTCTCGAATCTAAAGCTGTTTTACGAAAGTAGCAGAACTAAGAAAAAATTTGCATAGAATAAATGATTAATCCAAGAGAAAAAAAAAAAATATATATTAGAAACGGGGGTGAATTAATAAACGGATATGGAGGGAAAGTTTAAAAGAAAAGAAAAGAAAGATTATCAGCATAAAATAGGCTGCAAGGGGTCTATTTAGAGCTACAATAACTGCGAAGCTCTAAAACCACGTAACAAGAAATAAGCGCTATAGTTACCTAAATGCATAAAACCACAAATCAAAAGTTAAAAACAAAAACAACAACAACAACAAACATTGAAAAAAATTAAAAAGGAACACGGCAAGAACAATTTGAACTCTCTTGTGAATTTCCCGTGGTTGAGATTCTATGCAAAATGAGTGGGGGGGGTTTTCCAACAAGAAATCATACGCTAATACGACAAAGGAAATTGAGTGGGGGGGGTTTTCCAACAAGAAATCATACGCTAATACGACAAAGGAAATTGAGTGGGGGGGGTTTTCCAACAAGAAATCATACGCTAATACGACAAAGGAAATTGAGTGGGGGGGGTTTTCCAACAAGAAATCATACGCTAATACGACAAAGGAAATTGAATTTCCAACAAGAAATCATACGTGGTGAGTGTTTTCCAACAAGAAATCATACGCTAATACGACAAAGGAAATTGAGTGGGGGGGGTTTTCCAACAAGAAATCATACGCTAATACGACAAAGGAAATTGAGTGGGGGGGGTTTTCCAACAAGAAATCATACGCTAATACGACAAAGGAAATTGAGTGGGGGGGGTTTTCCAACAAGAAATCATACGCTAATACGACAAAGGAAATTGAGTGGGGGGGGTTTTCCAACAAGAAATCATACGCTAATACGACAAAGGAAATTGAGTGGGGGGGGTTTTCCAACAAGAAATCATACGCTAATACGACAAAGGAAATTGCAAAGAGACATCAGTTTCGTAATATGAAAGGCGGACTGAAATTAATTCCAAAGTTTTCAACAAATGTTAAATCTTTTCAATAATTTTGTTCAACACTTACTTTTCTTAAACATACATTTAAAACAATATTCCATACAGTTCATAAAAACAAAACAACAAAAAACAATCCTAAATAATCTCATAACAACGGCTATGTTGTCGGATTCACGCACCGGGGAGCATAATTTCAAAATCATAAAACCACATTCAAATTATCATGCGCATAACCTCTAAAAGCATAAACAATTCAAAGAATCTTTAATAATTAAAAAAAAAGGCAATAATATAATAATTTTCGTCAACTGTAGTTCCAAAGTTTTAAACTTGCAGTACTAATGTATTTGAGAGGTTCCAAAGCTTTAGAAATAGTATGTATCCATACTATTCTTCTATATCAGCATAGACAGCAAACTGGCTATACGAAACACCCAGTTTTAAAAAACAACAGAAACTTTGTGCGTGTGTGTGCGTGCGTGTGTGTGTGTGTTAGAGAGAGAAAGAGAGAGCGTACTTTTCAGTGCTTTTGATGTGTCTCTGAATGTGTGAGTAGAAGAAATTGCTGGCTCAAAACATCCAGAAGGTGGGGGAACTATTCATACAAAAGACTCCCCTGTATCCCCAAGGGGAGAGACTCGCGGAGGGGGCGGGGTCATCCAGCTCCCTGAATGGAGGCACGAGGCATCCACCCACTGCCGGAAGAGTGTGTATTTTGGTGCCTCTGTGCCTCTGAGATAGTGTATGTGTGTTTTGTCTAAGGCCGTGTACACATACACGCGGATGTTCCGCGCAGAAACCTGTGCGCAATCCGTAAATAAGTAACAGAAAGAAGGGGGGAAAATATACGCACGTGTCCGAATTTCCCCTAATCCGCATATTTGTTTCCTTCTTTCTGTTACTTGATTATTTCCGAGCGGAAAATCCGGATGTACTGTGTACCAGGCCTAACTGTGTGCATGTTGATCAGTCTATCTTTACCCCCGTGGGGTTACGGGGGGGAGCTGTCTTTCACACAAATAGTTACCCCCACCTTCTGGAAGTTCTGTGCTTGTAACTTCCTCTAATCTGTCACTCTCTTTGACTCTGCCTTTTTCCCCTTTGCCTTCTGCAATCTACTCTCTGCCTTACTGGTCCATTCTCCTGCCTTTTTTCTTCTTCTCGAAACTCTTACAAAGATTTCCTCAAGCTTGAACAAACCGGGGTGTAGCTGCGAATTGGGACTCGGAATGAGCGGCGTGGGAGCAGCGCTACTATACGGCCCAGAAGATGGGACAGCAAAAAAAAAAAAAAAAAAAAAAAAAAAAATCCTCAAGCTGACATGCTCCAGGACCTGACTATTATTTTAGCTAGCAGCATAACAGCAGCATGACGCATCCGCAATCGACAAAGAAGAAGAAGAAGAAGATCAGTCGATTTCACACAGACGAGCTCGATCCCTCCCCGTTGTTGAAGTTGGCCAGTGATTGGCTGCTTCCGCTTCGAATGGGAGATAACACCGATTTACAGCCGTGGTCACTGCTCATAGAAGACGAGGGTGAGTCCCCTTGGCTTATCATCTTCATCAAACTAGGTGTCGCCGATTCCAGCACAAACTGGTCCTGGTGATTCTGGCCTATCCTGTGGATGATAATCCTCATCATCATCATCATCGTCGTCATCATCATCAAAATCATGATCATGATAAATATCACATCATCATAATCATCATCATCTTCTTCTTCTCCTCCTCCTCATTCTTCTTCTTCTTCTCCTCCTCCTCTCCTCCTTCTTCTTCTTCTTCTTCTGCTTCTCCTCCTCCTCTCCTCCTCCTTCTTCTTCTTCTTCTTCTTTCTCCTCCTCCTCCTCCTTCTTCTCTCTTCTTCTTCTCCTCTCCTCCTTCTTCTTCTTCTCTCCTCCTCCTCCTCCTCTTCTCATTCTTCTCCTCCTTCTTCTTCTTCTTCTGCGTTCCCAGGCCATATGGCCATAATGGGTAAAGTACGTATGTGTCTGATTTTCAGTTTTCACTGGTCTCCCCACTGCGTACAGCCGACACATTCCGATTTCGGAGGAGCTCAAAGGAAAAAAATTATTTGGAAGATTTTTTTTTTTTAAAGGCAAGAGAATGCGGCCAATAAGTCAGAAAGATAGTAGATGATAGAAAGCAAAGGGAAAAGGCAGAATCAAAGAGAGTGGCAGATAGGAGGAAGCTACAAGCACAGAACGTCCAGAAGGTGGGGGACTATTTTTACAAAAGACCTCCTGGTATCCCCATGGGGGGATCATCATCAACAACAACAACAACAAAAATTAGAAGGAAAAAACCCACTAGACTTTATGTGCAGCTAAATGTTTCTCAGCAACATTTTGTTTGGAGGGAGATCATGTTTCTGATGCCATAACATTGCGCTATCAAGAGGGCCTCTAGATGGAACCAAAAAAAAGTAAGAATTTTCACTATCAAACATTCCAATAAATGTGAAAGGTTGATACTCAACCATTCGGCACCAATCATGGAAATTTGTCCCCCGAAGTCGGAGTGTGGCTGCCCACATGGCGTGGTAATCAAAAACAGTCACACACGTAATGTTCTCATCCATAGCTGATGCACCTATACCATAGTGTTCAAGTGCTTCCGCTATTGGGATGATCCCTGGAGTCTTTTAGCCAGGGTACGACAACAACAACATGGAAATTTGCTTTGACTTTTTTTTTGCTGTCCCATCTTCTGGGCTGTACAGTGGCGTTGCTCGCATGCCGCTCATTCCGAGTTCCAATTTTGTTTTGACTTTCTATCTGCATGACGAAAAGTTTAGCGAATCCATGCAAACAGGTCAATGAAAATGGTCTCAGCCATGGAAGGGGGGGAGGGGGAATTAATAATAAAAGTGAAGCGCCACACTGACTCGCTCAGGCGTGCCACATTCTTCTTTACAATCTTCTCCTAATGCTCTTATGGTCTTCACTAGGGCCTGGAGCAAAACTTGACGTCATTTACTTGTTTACATCACAGAAATGACATGGTTTCTTCCTTTATTTATTTTTTTCTTCGTTCGCTCAGACAGTTTCCTGTCATATGCGTCATGCTGCCGTTATGCACCTAACTAAGAAATAGTCAGGCCCAGCATGTCCGACTTTGGCTGAAGAAATCCTTGTGAGAATTTATAGAAAAAGGCAGGAGAATGGACCAGTAAGATAGAAAGATAGCAGATGACAGTAAGTAAAGGGAAAAGGCAGAGTCAAAGAGAGTGATAGATTTGAGGAAGTTACAAGCACAGAACTATTTGTATGAAAGACCCCCCGGTATCCCCACGGGGGGGTCATTTCTTTATTACCTCATAACCATGACCTATTGCAGGCTTACACAGAGGAATCGAAATAGCCTAACCTTTTGTACTCGGGAATCTAAATAAATCCTTGAAGCTAAAATAAAAACTTATTTCCAATCAACCTGTTCTAGTGACTTTTAAATAAAAGCAGTCACTGCAAGCATAATGATAAATATCATCATCGTGCAAAGTTTGGTTATGCTATTATTTGTAGTTTCTCCTTCTTCTTCTTCTCCTTCAATCGCTCAGACAGTTTCCTGTCAATCATGAGCGCTGATGCGTCATGCTGCCGTTATGCGCCTAACTAAGAAATAATTAGGCCCAGCATGTCCGACTTCGGCTGGAAGAAATCTTTCTGAAAGTGTTTCTGGAAAAAACGCTGGAGAACGGACCAAAAAGACAGACAAATAGTAGATGACAGTAAACAATTGGAAAAGGCAGAGTCTAAGAAAGTGGTAGATTTTTTATTAATAACTATTATTAACTATTAACTAAATACTTACCAACACTCAAAACAATTGCATACACACTTATTAGCTGGAAAAAACTAAAGCGTTAAACGCTTAGTTACCAAGGTAACATAAAGGGAAATCACCCATGTGACAGTAGTATTTGTGTATGCAATTGTTTTGAGTGTTGGTACAGTATGGTTATGATAGATTGACAGATTAGAGGAAGTAACAAGCACCGAACTTCCAGAAGGTGGGCAAACTATTTATACAAAAGACACACACACACACACACACTGGTATCCCCACAGGGGAATTTGTAGTTTCTGTGAAAATTGCTATGTTAAAGTTTTTAATGAGACGGTGACCACACCCACACCCCCTTACACACCCACACCCACATGTTCAGTACATGTGTGGCAGGGTCTATTTTGACAGTGATGATAAAT
>JAGGCT020001746.1:17500-25000 GCA_017654935.2 Phymorhynchus buccinoides
GTGTGCGTGTGCGTGTGCGTGTGCGTGTGCGTGTGCGTGCGTGCGTGGGTGTGAATGAAAGTGTGTGCATGTTTCTCTGTACGCGCACGAACACACAGCTACGTGCTACTCAGATTCCCGTGACAATTTCCACTTCATAAACTACTGAACCAATCCACATGAAAATAAACCACGCAAGGCCTGACCAGGAGTCCCTCGGCCTTGGCGAACTGGATCCCGTTGTCGAAGGTGGAGCACCTCCAGTCCTTGTAGGGGGTGTAGCGCCGCGTGGGACCCTGGTTCAGAAACAGCATAGGGTACTTGTTCTGCTTCAGGTTCACCCTGCACGGACGCAAACAAAGCTCAAGTTATTCTCACACCCTCCCCCGAAGACGGAGTATTTTTTTTGTATTTGCAAGGCTGCCAACCCTCTGTTGCAGTTTCCAGGGACAAACTACAGAAAATCCAGGGACACAGACTTATTTCCAGGGACAAACATCGCAATGTCATGCATCAGGGTCAAAACGAGCATTAACTTCCAATTATTTCATGATCTAGCAACATTTCTGTGACGTTTTTTTCTGTATTCTTGATGTTTTTTGGTGCCAATGTGCTTCAATATTCAAGGTCCCTTGGTGTTCAGTAACCTATGTGCAACATGCATGTTAGGAAACATTTGAAGTGTTGTGTTGGGTGTTCCTGTGTTCAATAGCAAGGCCAGCAAACAAGACAAGTGATTGTTCTACAATTTGTTTTATTCTACTCAGTTTCCAGGGACACCAGACAGGAAAGTGGATTCTAGGGACAGGGTGCCATTTTTGACTGTTTCCAGGGACAAATACCCCGTTGGCAGCCCTGTATTTGGTATATCGTCGGTGAAATTCAAAAACCTCACACAGTGGAACCTCCCTATAAGACCTCCCATTATAAGACTCCCTCCCACATAAGACCTACTTCTCTGTGAGACATTGCCCTTCTTTGTAAGTATTAAAATTACCTCCCTTATAAGATTTCCCATTATAAGACTCCCTCCCACATAAGATCTACTTTTCCGAGACATTGCTCTTCTTTGTAAGTATTAAAATTACCTCCCTTATAAGATTTCCCATTATAAGACTCCCTCTCACATAAGACCTACTTCTCTCTGAGACATTGCCCTTCTTTGTAAGTATTAAAATTACCTCCCTTATAAGACCTCCCCAGACCTGTTTACCCCTATTTTGCAAAGTTGTAATTTCTTCGGCTCTTGGGATGATCCCTGGAGTCTTTTAGCCAGGGTATGCCAACAACAACAACAACATTCTCATATCCAGCACTAATCCAGAACAACAATGGGAAGAGCATGGGTGCAACTCCCCAAAATGAAAAAAAAATGAAACTGAGTGAAAGGCAGGGGTCCAGGGATCCATGGCCCCAGCAGGGTACAGAGGCAGAGCTCCGCCGGACGATTCAGAGGGGCAACTTAACCCTCTGGGCACGATGAGCCCCGATCGGGGCTCCCCGGGACTAGCACGATGGGCCATGATCGTGGCTCAGTTCGGCTCATTCATATTTCGCGATGAACTTTGGCCAATGGAATAAGCGAATACAGCTAACCAATCAGAAAGCTCGAAGCACTCGTACGACTTCCTGCTGTCTGAGTCTAGCCATTTTTCGACCGGTTTGCATTTGTTTGTGTGAAAATGAGTGATGAAAGTAGTGATGAGGATGAGTATGTTGCCGATAGCTACTCTGATGCAGACTAGGAAGGTAATTAGGCTCGTATTCGTGTTGCAAAGTGAAGGAACAGGGTTCGAAGTGAAGGAAAAGGGTTCGACTGCATGGTTTTGTGATGTCTGACACGAGCAGATCATCGTCGGATGGGGTGGGGGTGGGGTTAGCTCCAGCCACAGTGAAAGTGCTTTACTGGATTACTGCTGTCACCATATTCAAGGCAAGTTGTTTTCTTTACTTTCATTGCAAAATTCAAGCTTTCTTCTTTCTAAACTTGTATTATACTGTATAGGTTTCCCAGTCAAATGTTTGTATGAGAAATGAAAAGTGAAAATATGTAGTACCGGTTGACGTTTCTGCAGTCTTCAATTTTACGCCTGTCTTTTAGCTTACGTTTTTAACTTTTACGTCGTGCCCAGAGGGTTAAGAGAGAGAGAGATAACGACACAGACAGACAGTTAAAATGAGAGACAGAGATAGTTTGAGTCTGATAAGCCTTGCAAAATTATGACATTGCCTTTGTAAACTTCCAAGATAGAACAACCAAGTTCAAAACGCCCCAAATCGCTTGTGGTCAATTTTTTTATATTTTGTTTTGATGAATTAAAAAAACACCTGAAGTTCAGTTTCTGTTAAAATTAAAAATGCTGAAATCAGTGTCAAAATGAAAGAGTAGCACCCATGGAAGAGGTGAAAACAACAAGAGAGAGAGGCACATATAGCACTGTTTCCAAATGAAAACGGAAGTAACTGACGAGTTCTGTGCCCGTTAGGACACTTAGTTCCGGCTAGAAAATGCTGTAAACATGGCATGGCTGCTCCATAATTGTAATGGAGGGGTGTTTAATTGCTCAGTTATCAGTTTGTAGATTTAATAATATTAAGTCCTGTTTCATGTTTCTTTCTTAAAGTGATTACATTCGTTGACTATAAACAGTTATGTTCTTATTTGTTTACTTGATACGACCACATTAATACCCCAAGACTTGAAGACAAGAACAAAATATAGTTGTTGTTTAAGGTAGGTAACTTCCATTTTTTATTTCTATTTTTGAACCTGAACTACCCCAAACCGACTTCAAAACGAGACAGTAGAGAAAGATAACCCCAAAAGACCGAATTTCGAAACAGTGCTATAGAATTTCGAAACAGTGCTATAGAATTTCGAAACAGTGCTATAGAATTTCGAAACAGTGCTATAGAATTTCGAAACAGTGCTATAGAATTTCGAAACAGTGCTATAGAATTTCGAAACAGTGCTATAGAGGGGGAAAAAGGAAGAAAAAAGAGACAGATGAAGATGATTTTTCTTTCCCCAGCATCTTAAAAAACTTGTGCGTGCGTGCGTGCGTGCGTGCGTGTGTGTTTGAGACTGTGTGTGTGTGTATGTGTGCATGCACGCACATGCATACCTGTTAACCCCTATTTTGCAAATTTGTAATTTCTGAAACAAAAAATAGCTATTTTTGGAGAAAAAAACCTAATCCAACGCGCAGACGATTCTTTTTCTTCAGAAAACCCGATTAACAAGAAAACTATTTGTAATTACACAATTATATGCAAGTAATAGTGCACTGGGAGGCCCTTAAAAACATTTTTCAAACCATGTAGTTGCCTTTTCTTTGGTGTCTTTCCATCAGATTTTGGATCATTTGACCTAGAACTCTCACCACGCGGTCGCTTTGACGCCATCTTGAAACAGAATGAAAAGAAATTGACGCGCGTTGTATGCTGGGAACCGGAATGACTTTTCACCGCAGTGTTTCAAAAGTATCGCTTGCCGACGCAACTGTAGTGTTGGGTTTTTTTTCCTGTATTTTTTTCGTCGCCGTAAATTAAACTTTTGTAAAAATTACGGCAAAATCATCAAGGTAAACAGGTCTGCACATGCATGCATATGACTCACATGATGCAGGCGTCGGCGTGGAAGGAGGAGAAGATGATCTTCCTGTTCCCGGCGTACTTGAAAACCACCGTCAG
Source organism: Phymorhynchus buccinoides (assembly GCA_017654935.2). Classification (NCBI taxonomy): domain Eukaryota; kingdom Metazoa; phylum Mollusca; class Gastropoda; order Neogastropoda; family Raphitomidae; genus Phymorhynchus; species Phymorhynchus buccinoides. The sequence goes on from JAGGCT020001746.1 coordinate 21,173, forward strand.
TATACGATCGACAAACATGTTGATGTCGAAGAACCCTTCCTGCTCGTGTTCCCCGGTCTGAGCATGCACACAAACGCATGAATGCATGCATAAGAACACACACACACACATACACACACTCTCTCTCTCTCTCAGTATACGATCGACAAACATGTTGATGTTGAAGATCCCTTCCTCCTCGTGTTCCCCAGTCTGAGCACGCACACAAACGCATTACTGCATGCAAAAGTACAAACACACACACATATACACATTCTCTCTCTCTCTCTCAGTATCCGATTTAAAAAACTGTTGATGTAAAAAAAACGAACAGCCTGTCTTGTTCATGCTCTCCCATGTATACATGCATGTGTGCGCTTGCACACACACATACACATACACACACACAGTCAGACACACACACAATATTTGTATATGGTCCACAAATCTGTTGATTTTGATATTGAAGAATTATTTTCATGCATGCGTGTACACACAGGCGAATATAGAGACACACACACACACACACACAGAGTCACACACACACTCAAACACACACTATTTGTATATGGTCCACAAATTTGTATTGAAGAATTCTTTCTGTTCAAACACACAAACACATGCATGTGTGCACACACAGGCGCACGCAGAGACACACACACGCACACTCAAACACACACACACTCAGTCACACACACATACAAACAATATTTGTATATGGTCCACAAATCTGTTGATATTGAAGAACTCTTTCTGTTCAAACACACAAACGCATGCATGTGTGCACACACAGGCGCACGCAGACACACACACACACACACAAACTATGCATATGCATGGACACATGCACACATACACACCTCCAAGGCTTGGGGGTACTTGATTTCGATGTTGAACCCTACTTTAGGGTCGACTTCTTCCAAACAGTTTTTCAATGTAGGGAAAGGCTGGTCGCGAAAGTCACTGTCCGCTTGCTCCCCTGCTGTGATTTCTACCCCCACGGACAAAAAAATCATCATGATTATCATCAGAATTATCCTCATCATAAGCATCATCAACATTTTAATATTCACTAATATTATTATGCGTTATTCAGGTTGAGTTGTTTCCAACAGTTTCTAAGCATAGGTAAAGGCAGGTCGTCTATGCAACTCTATGAATCCCCCTCCCCTCCCCCCTGATTTCTGCCCCCGCAGACAAAATGATCATCACTATCTTCAGCATTATCATCATATTTTCACCACTATCATCATCATCATTATCAATGAAATAATCATCATTCTTCATCATTCTTATAATTAATAGAGATCAACTTCTTCCGAACAGTTTCTCAAGAGTTAGGAAAAGAACAGGTGTCTACGCTAGTTTCTGAATGCTTTGATGCTGCCTACTTCTTCTTCTTCTTCTGCGTTCCAGGGCCATAAGGCCACAATGGGTACGTATGTGTCCGTTTTCCAGTTTTCACTGGTGTCCTCGCTGCATTCAGCCGACACATTCTGATTTCTGAGGAGCTCAAACGAGAAAACTATATGGAAGATTTGTTTTGGGGGGAAAAAGGCAGGAGAATGGGCCAATAAGGCAGAAAGATAGTAAATGACACGAAGCAAGGAAAAAGGCAGAGTCAAAGAGAGAAACAGATTAGAGGAAGTTACAAGCACAGAACTTCCAGAAGGTGGGGGAACTATTTGTACAGAAGACACCCCCCGGTATCCTCACGGGGGAGTTGATGCTGCAATTTCTGCCCTATGGACAAAAACATTTTAATGCTTAGTTTAATAGTCAGCGATCAACATTGCATGAACTATGGCCCTCAACCGTATTTACTACTACTATGAAAAAAAAGAAAAATAGTAATATGAAAAACAATAAACAGAGATTTAAAAAAACACCATATCATTTTCCATACAAAGTGCTGTTCAATGGCCTTCCCCAAAATTCACATCTCTCTGTCTCTGTCTTTCTCTCTGTCTTTCTCTCTCTCTCTTTGGGTTGTTTGTCTATTAACTCATTCGCATCGCAACGATTTTGAATTATACAAAAGCTCACAAATCACTCCAGCCACACACACAAACAAAACATACATAAACAAAAGGAGAAATGAAAGAAGATTACAGGTTTTTACTTCAGGTTTAGACATAGGGAAGTGGTAGATCAGACTTTTTATATATAGACTTTATATAGAAAAACTCTCTACACCGATTGGTTTCCCCACAACAAACCACTACAAAAGCAAAGTCAGAGGCAAAATTGTGGTCTAAGGGAGCGAAACGAGTTTATAAGCTTGTGTTTAAAGTTTTAATGATGGAATGTTTTGATATCAATGTCAGACCTGTTTACCCCTATTTTGCAAAGTTGTAATTTCTGAAAGAAAAAAACGTAATTTTGACAGAAAAAAACCTGTAATCCAACGCGTGACCAATGAACGTCGATATCGTACTGATGAGTGTGCAATACTAAATGTCCGTCGAGCAGTAGACACAGAACACATATTCGTCACCTAGTGCTGAAGACGTATTCCTGGAATTTTTAGGTCACTTTCCCGGAATTTCTGTGCCACTTAAGTGACTTTTGATGTCTTTTCTTTTGATTTTTTCGACCAGAAGATAAAGAATCTTCAGAATGCACTCGCTTGGACGCCATTTTGAAATAGAAACGGAAATGGCGCGAAATGACTTTTCACCGCATCGTTTCAAAAGCTTCGCTTACCGACGCAACTGTAGTGGTTTTTTTTAATATATTTAGGATTTTATTTTCCCGTAATTTTTCTCTCGGAGTTGTAATTACCGTAATTTGACTTTTCCCCCGTAAAAATTACGGCAAAATCGTAAAGGTTAACAGGTCTGCAATGTTGTTATGCCTCAGTTAATCCCCTCCCCTATCCGCCCATATAATACGGGCAGAAAGGCCCATTCATTGAAAATTTCGACTTCAACTTCTCTCTCTCTCCCTCACTCTCTATCTCTCTCTCTTTGTTAAATAGGTGTTAACCCTTTCACCACCAAAGTCACATTTTAGCACCACAGTGATTTAACACTATATGTCACTAAACGTATCAAATCGGGGTCTATTATCCAAAGAGCCTATTGTCTTAGTTTTTGGGAAGTAAGGATAGACCTTATGTTATATATGTCACAGAAGAATCCCCAATACTGCAGATGGATTTTGTTCTCTACCCAGGTAATTTGGACATTTTTAGCTGAAATATGGCCGGCGGTGAAAGGGTTAATGTCCACACAACTTACCGATGTGATCACTTTCGTTGGGACCGGACGAGTGGTGAAACATCTGCACACCAATTTGCATCATGATCTGTTCAGCATTTTAGACTGCATCAATCAGAGTGGGTGGGGGGTGGGGGGGGGGGGGGGGGGGGAGTACACATGGAACCAATAAAATGATAAATGTGATGGAGCATAAACAAACAAAAAAACAGATGAAAAGGGACTTGTGCATAAATTAAAATTACGCTTTCACAAGATGGCGCTCCGATTCCTCACATAGTACACATAAAACAGAATTAAAATGTCTCTGCATTCGTTAACTTTAGTCATTTCGAGTTGTTCTTCTTTTGCATTCCAAGGCCATAATTGGTGAGGTATGTGTGTGTGTGTGTGTGTGTGAGAGAGAGAGAGAGAGAGAGTGAGTGTGAGTGTGAGTGTGAGTGTGTGTGTGTGTGTGTGTGCATGTGCGCGTGTGTTTATCATTCTTTTTCTTCTTCGATCGCTCAAGACAGTTTCCTGTCAATTATGATTGCAGATGCGTCATGCCGCCATTATGCGCCTAACTCTACAAATAGTCAGGCCCAGCAAGTCCGACTTCGGCTGGAGGAAATCTTTTTGAAAGTGTTTC
>JAGGCT020001747.1:0-25000 GCA_017654935.2 Phymorhynchus buccinoides
CGAAATTTTTATATGGGACCATCTGTGTATTATGTGAATAATACACCACCCACACAGAATTTGAAGCGATTCTGTGCACTGGTTCATGAGTTACAGGACGAACAGACACGCGCGCGCACGCACACGCACACGCACGCACACACACACACACACACACACACACACACACACACACACACATCACACACACACACAGACGCCAAATGAATTTTATTATATAGGTATAGATACAGTTTAGAAAAGACAAAATGGAGTGAGATCTTGCAAAAACTCAGAGATGATAAAAACAGCAACAGCAATGACAACAGCAGCAGCAACACTGAAAATAAAAACCAACCAAAGAATGAAATAGTGAGGCCAAGAGAGGCAATAACGAAATTGAACAAAGGGGGAAAACTCTTTCTAATTAACTCCCCTCTACCAAAGTTGATTACGATACCAATCATCTAGCAATGCGTGGATCAGAGCCAAAGTAAGACAAACAAGATGATTGGTATCGTAATCAACTTTGGTGGAGGGGAGTTAATTAGAAAGAGAGTTTTCCCCCTTTGCTCAACCAAACAAAAACGGATTGTTGCTTGCTTCCCGCCACAATGGTCCATTAATATGTCAATTTGTTCCCCTCCATCCCTGTCTGTAACGTACCTTGCAACTGTTACAACAACAACAACAACAGAATCCTTGGCAGAAGTAATAAAGTTATGCCAGTCTGCCGTTTCTGACTACAACTGCCAGATCGCAGAGGGGGCAGCTGATCACTACTTGTGGCGGTGCCATAGCCGATGAGGTTTAACCGAGGCGTGGTCACCGCTACAGCTATCTGTATTAATTTTTAAAAATCGGGACTTTACTGGTTTCGTACTGCCTCCGGGCATTGCCTCCAGTATTGTTCCAACCATATTTGTCCCATATGTGTCTGATTCAGACCAAGAGGACGTAAAACTCCATTTTCTCTCTCTCTCGGGGCAGCTGCTGATATCCTTGAATTTGTGTGTAGTCTACAACCCCATTCTCTTGATCTGAGGCCCAGGATTTGAGGAAGGTCCCCAAAGGCCAACCAATGCCTTAGGCTGCAGCACCAGGAGCGAACTTGTGCTAATGCTAATTTCCCGTACTTTCAGAATCAAAATCTTCCACTGAGCTCTCTATGATTTTCCATAACTATAGAATGATAATCTTCTTCTTTTTTTGGTAGCCTACAGAGTGCAACCTAAGCTATTGGGCCAAGCTATTACAGTTCTTGATTTCCGTTCTCTGTAGGCCCTTTTCCACTCTCCGTGTTCCCTTTCCCTCCCCTGTATTGTCGCTCAAACACGGACGCACGCACTCATGCACGTGCAGACGGGCACATACGCACATGCTCACGCGCACACACATATACGCGCGCGCGCACACATATACGCGCGCGCACACACATATACGCGCGCGCACACACATATACGCGCGCGTAAACACATATACGCGCGTGCGCATACACATATACGCGCGCGCGCACCCCCGCAAACAAACACACGCGCGTCCCCGCACACATACATCCTCACGCACACGCACATCTACATACACACAATCGCACGTGCGCACACGGACACACACACGCACACAGAACTCTGATCTTGAGATCTTCAACTCTCTTTGTAGTCGCAGTTCTATATAATAAGAACGAGACTACGTAGTACATTACGACGGGGACGAGGGCTGTGCGTTTCTCTGCTGTCCGTATGTATGTATGTAGGCCTATGTGTGACCAAAGATGTTTCCCTTCATAGCACCTAAACCACTGAACGAAACTTGGCAGAATTATTCTTTGTACTTACTACTTCTGTGTCAATAATTCCTTTGATGGTTTTACGACAAATAGGGGAAGACGGGGTAAAAAGCGCATTGGCGGGTAAGAAGCCCATCCCAATTATCTCATGAAATGAAGCAAATTTCAGTCTCATTTTGCCCATGAGACGAGCGTTAATGTCTAGCATTCGTCTCATCTGCAAATTTGACTGAAATTTTCTTTATTTCATGAGATAATTGGGGTGGGCTTCTTACCCGCCCATGCGCTTTTTACCCCGTCTTCCCCTAAAAGAGTTTGAGTTTGAGTTTGAGTTTGTTCTTTAGGGTGCCTAGATGCTGCCCGTGACAATTTGAAGGGGCTAATAGCACAATGAGAGCTTTGTTTGCCTGCCAAAGCATGTTAAAACTACTAGACGGCAAACACGTTGGCTCCACCCCTTTCGATTGGGAAGAGGGTTAAGTTTGTGGGGTGGGGGGAGGAAAAGGGGAGGGAAGGTGGCAGGAGGGAGTTGGTCAAGTTGGCTTGGAGGTGAGTGGGGATGGGGGGTATGATTATCATAGTGTAGTGAGTAGTGATAGTCTCCCTTGTTATTTTGTGTGTCTGTGTGAGGGGGAGTAGGCCTATAATGTGCGTGGGTGTTGCTGGTAACTTGGACTACGTTTATAGGGCGTTGCTCTCTTGTTTTTTTAAAAAATGGAGCACATAATATGTGCACAAACTCTCTGCTGCTGAGGGGCATGGGTTTGAGGGCGCTGCATTTCACACAGGCCAGTCCATTTGTGATCGGGATCACACTGCAATCTGATCTTTCATGGGGAGCCCACATCACTGCGCCAAGGCCAACAGAGCTCTAGGCTTCTTAAGAAGAAACATGCATTTACACATGCATTTAGACCTAGTGCCTAAACGCATAGTCCCTATATGCACACACGCTCTCTGTCTGTCTGTCTGTCTCTTTCTTCACCCACTTGAAGAAACCCGCGTGAATAATACATAATTACACAGCATTTTCCCGTCAAAAGGGAGTTAACCTATGCAACCATAGGAAATACTGATGAATTCTTCCCCTTGTATTGAAAAACCAAATCCTTCATCATTCCCCTTTCCCTCCTTCCTTTTAAATTGCGAGGCAGACACGCGCGCGTGCGCTAGCACACACACGCGCGCGCGCGCGCACACACACACACACACACACACACACACAAAAGCTACACACGCACACACATATACAAATACAAACGCGCGCACGTACGCACGCACGTGTACACACACACACACACACACACACACACACACACACACACACACACACACACACACACACACACACGCACACATATATACAAATACAAACGCGCGCACATACGCACGCACATGTACACACACACACACACACACACACACACACACACACACACACACACACACACACACACACACACACACACACACACACACGCACAATTTAGCAGGCATTAACTTATTATTATCATTGTAGTGCCCAGAGCCTCAAAAACAGTGGTTAGTGACCTGAAGGTGACCTGGCAATATACCATTAATGATTAATTGATTTATCTTATCGCCCAGAGCCTCAGCAACAATAGTGGTCTAGATACCCCCGTTTTGTGAGCCTGAAGACGAACGATAGAGCATAATTATAGGCCTATATTTACTGTGATTAATGATTTATTGATTTATGTTATCGCCCAGAGCCTCAGCAACAGTGGAGACCCCCCCCCCCCCCCCCCCCCCCCCCCCCCGTCATTTTGTGAGCCTGAAGGCGAACGATAGACCATTTAGGTCTATATTTACTGCTATTAATAATTAATTGATTTGTCTTAATAATAATGAAATAATAATTGATGGCCTTTCTATAGCGCCTTTCGATAATTATTTTACACTCAAGGCGCTTCCATTCACTGATACACCCGCAGTCACACAAAACATTATTACCCTATCATTCACCCAGGTACAAGATCAAGAAGGAAAAAGTTACAAACCGAATGAGCTTTGAAAGTAGTGAGTCTTGAGTTTAGCTTTGAAAGTAGAGATAGTTGGTTCATGGCGGAGATCGACTGGGAGGGAATTCCAAACAGCAGGGGCACTGAAACTGAAACTGCGGTCACCAAATGATTTTAGATGTGTTTTTGGAACTTTCAGAAGTTTTGTGTTTGAGGACCTGAGTGAGCGGGAAGGAGTGTACGTAGGTGTGAAGAGCACTGGAGAGGTAAGGCGGAAGGGTCTGTTCAAAGTGACGGAAGGATAGGACAGCCAGCTTATACTGAAGGCGGGACTGCACAGGGAGCCAATGGAGCTCCTTCAGCGTGACGTGATGGGCCTCAACTACAGTGGAAATCTCCCAGTTTTGTGAGCATGAAGGCGAACAATATAACCATATAGGCCTATATTTATTGTTATTAATAATTAATTGATTTATCTTAATTTACCCAGGGCCTCAGCAACAGTGGAGATCTCCCCGTTTTGTGAGCCTGAAGCGTGGAAGGTGGGCTGGATCCAGGCCTGCACTGACATGAAGTTCCACAACACCTACGGCAAGGAAGGATAGTCAGTATCTAGCCCTGGTTTTTTGCTTTTTTTTCTGTCTGTCTTGTGTGTTTTTTGTCTTTCCGATCTCATTCGTCTGAAACCGGGATTAAACAGAGAAAAAAAAAGATACTTTTTTTCTCTTCTTTTTTTTTTTGGGGGGGGGGGGGGGGGGGGGGGGATTAAACTGTTCGTAGTTAGGATAATCTCTTCTCATTTTAAGGGAGGGTATCGTCATTTATGCGAACGGTCGAACGTAGGTCTGTCCATCTATGATACCCACTGAGACGGAAAGAGAAGCCACGCTAGAGCGTGAAATCGCTAGATCGAGCAGCTGCGCGGCAGCATTTTGAGTCCCGGTGACCTTGACATTCGACCAGTGACCTTATTTTCGAAATTGGCCTAGATATCCTAACTACCTATCCACATGCACGATTTGAGGGTCCTAGCCTTTCTCCACCCCACCCCCGTTCAAACGTTATCGTGTTAAGATAGCCAGCCAGTCAGCCAGGGACACACAGACAGCACGCTCGGTGGAACATTAAGCAGTAGAGTTTGCTTCGCAGCCACCTAACCAGAAAACTTTATGACTGTCGTCGACCGGGATTCACAAATGCTAGCAACCCGCCAGTGGATGGACAGACAGAAATTAACAGAGATATTTTCTGAAAAGATGCGTCTTCAGGCCAGTTCTGAAAGAAGAAAGAGATGGAGAGCTGCGGAGAGAGAAAGGGAGATTGTTTCAGATGTGTGGTGGTGGTGCTTGGAAACGAAATAACTGTTTCTAACTGTTTTGTACTTGGTGACAGGCTTGCAGAGACGTTTTAGGTTGCTTGATCTGAGGTTGCGTTCTGGTATGTAGGCAGAGAGGAGAGAAGAGAGGTAGTCATGAAGAGTGTCTTCGAAATAACGATAGGGAGAGAGAGAAGAAGGTGAGATTAGCGTCAAATCGGTCGGAGACCCTTATGGACGAAGTTCCTGAAGACTAAGTCTTCCGTTGAGATGATGATGATGATGATGAAAGGTCGGTGGAGGTGGGACAGGAGTTCGTGACGTGGCAGACGTCGTCGTAGATGATTCCTGGAACACGTTGCGTACCCTGGCAAGAGTGGCCACTTTACAGTCGACTCTCGCGTCAACAGGGAGTCAGTGCAGCAAACCCTCTAGGACACAGCACAGCTGTCAGTTCATGATTTGTTCAGTGATAAACGAAGTTAGCCAATGCCCAGGCCTCATTTCATGTCACTGAGCCGGAAGGGGCAGACACGCTTGCCTACGATTCGATCCCGATGCGATCCGATTGTGACATTTGTGGGGCATGATTCTCGTGAAATTCTACTGTCTAAGTGACTGATGAAACCCGAGGGTAAGACGGGGTAAAGAGCCCATGGGCGGGTAAGAAACCCATGCCAATTATCTCATGAAATGAAGCAAATTTCAGTCACATTTTGCCCATGAGACGAACGCTGCAAATTTCAGTCAAATTTTTGCCCATGAGACGAGTGTTAATGTTTAGCGTTCGTCTCATGGGCAAAATGTGACTCAAATTTGCTTCATTTCATGAGATAATTGGCATGGGCTTCTTACCCGCTCATGGGCTTTTTACCCCGTATGACCCTACTCACAGACATATCACAATCGGATCGCATTGGGATCGATTCGTATGCAGTGTGGCTGCTCCCTTAAAGACCCACCAGATCACGAGTCAAAATCACGGGTTTCGCGTGTTTTCCCTGTTTTGACCAGGTTAGACTCCCATACAAATGCCCCCAAATTGAAAACGAAACGTCGTTTTAAAGAGCAGCCTCAATTTGAAGTTGGGGGCATTTGTATGTGGGTCATAGATACCCAGAAAAAAACCCAAGGGACTTAATCGTGGTTGGTGAGTGTGTCTTTAACACTACGCTGACAGGCTTCTCGACTACCCCCCCCCCCCCTTTAATGAACGGGTGCACGAGCAAGTCTCAGCTGAGGACTGTGCACGTGACTGTGCACGTGATCATCGTGTTGTCCCGTGCAGCACGAGCTGGGAGTTCCCGGAGTTGACGAGCGGCAAGCAGAGCATGATCAGCGACTGCGATGGAAGGCACTACCCCTGGTACGGCTCCCGCAACGAAACCGTCATCTTCAAGGTAATACTTTTATTCAATCAATGCTAAAGCTAAGAAACACAGCTTGATTGGGATTGTCGTTTCGTGAATAGGCTACCACAGAGAGGGAGTGGAACGTCCTGCCACCAGCAGCAGTTGAAGCCAGAACTCCAGAGAGCTTCATGACCAGAGTCTGGAAGCACCTGAGTGGACAACCTCCTCCTGTCTGATGGGCCCCAGTTTGGGTCATAGGACTAACAACCAAACAACAGGCCCTTTCCCCATCAAATACAGCAAATTGTTATTATTGCTTGTTCTGTATTTCTCTTTTATATCTGTCTTCTCTTGTGTTTCAATGTTTTCTTCTCGGGCCTTGAGGCCTTTTCTTCTGACAAAAAAAAAAAGAGAGGGTAAAAGTAAAATTTCCCCGGGTTTTGTGGCAAAATAATCAAAGTGTTGATTGTGGTCATGCGCGGCGAAAAAGAAGAAGAAGAAGAAGAAGAAGAAGAAGAAGAAGAAGAAGAAGAAGAAAAAGAAGAAGAAGAAGAAGAAGAAGAAGAAGAAGAAGAAGAAGAAGAAGAAGAAGAAGAAGAAGAAGAAGCAGCAGCAGCAGCAGAAGAAGAAGAAGAAGAAGAGGAGACAACTATGTGTAAGAATTGTGGTGTGCAGTGGTGGGACATGGCGTTTCTGTATTGCTAAAAAAGTTATGTACAAAAAAGCTCATAAAAGCGCACATTTGCGTAGAAAAGTTAATAAAAATCGCACTTTTTGTTTGTTTTGATCTTGTTTTTTTCTTCTTTTTGTTGCCTGTTTTTTGCTCCTTTTGCTATATTTGCTGTTTAATTGTTTCTCTATGTTGATAAAGGCGCTTTCGCCGAAATATCCAGTAGTTTTGTTTTGTCTCTTGTGAATCAAATAACGTCAGTTTACACTTGTCCTGTAGGTGTTTGTTTGCTGTATGTTCCAGTGACGTTGCAGTCTGTTTCAGTTTTTTGTGTAGAAAATAATTAAACATTCAGTCTAGAAGGAAGACAGTTTAGACCTACATATACGAAGACCTTGTTCTAATATGAGTGTGGTTAACTTACTTCATGTATAGTTTTGTCCATGATTCCCACAGCCATACACTGTGTTAGCGTCTCTGTGTTAATATTTCAAGTTTTTGTCTTACAAAACTAGAAGTACGTCTATATGACATTACCATCTTGTTGTTGTTTTTTGGCCCCCCGTCAGGGCCCCTGCGATCGTTACCAGACGGCCACGGTGTTCATGAACGACAACTTCCACCCGCACGTCACGTGGCGCAACCCGGCCAACCGCCACCAGCTGGAGCCAAACCTGACGCACATCGTGCGAGACCAGAGCTTCTACGTCTGGCTGGTGGCCTGGAACATGGTCACCATGAAGAGCTTCGTGCTGCAGACCATCTCATGGAGAATGCAGGTCACAATGGACAATGCGAAATGCGAATGCGAATTGTGAATGCGAATGTTCGTTTTGTGTCAATTTAGGCTAAATGTTCAGGAGTATAAACCAACGTCTCTAATCTCGAGCTCGAACATGGACACTTAACTAGGAAGTCCTTTGTGCTGCAGACCATCTCTTGGATAATGCAGGTCACAATGGCCAATGCGAAATGCGAATTGCGAATGTTCGTTTACTAATGCTAACAAAAATTCAATTTTCTAAATCAAAGTAACTAAACTCACACTGGAACATGGTCTCTAGGAAGTCCTTTGTGCTCGCAGACCATCTCCTGGAGTATGGATGTCAGTGTCAATGCGAATACGAATGTCCCCTTCCAGTGGAGGTTTAAAATCCTAAGTCTTTAATTAAACCTAAGTCACTATACTATGCTCTTGATCAAATCAAAATATCTAAACTCGAAAAGCGTTCTCTACAGCAGGAGAGAGAGAGAGAGAGAGAGAGAGAGAGAGAGAGAGAGAGAGAGAGAGAGAGAGAGAGAGAGAGAGAGAGAGAGAGAGAGAGAGAGAGAGAGAGAGAGAGAGAGAGAGAGAGAGAGAGAGAGAGAGAGAGAGAGAGAGAGAGAGACACAAATGACAAATGAAAGTGTTTTAATGTCATCAGCAGTTAACATGCCATTTGACATAGAGGCACACAATTTTAACATATTAGTTCAGAAAAATAAAATAAAAAGAAACGAACAAAGTTTTTCCACATAACTAAAAGACAAAAATGAATCTACAAGTATAATCTATATATAACAATACTAAGCGACCAGCAGGTCTAAATAACAAGACGTAGTTTACATGATCACTTGTGATTATACTAGAGAGAGAGAGAGAGAGAGAGAGAGAGAGAGAGAGAGAGAGAGAGAGAGAGAGAGAGAGAGAGAGAGAGAGAGAGAGAGAGGTGATTTCAACTTGAGTAGACCTGAACCACCTTGCAAAACGATCTCGATTGTAAAGACGATCTCGATTGTAAAGCACTTAGAATAAGGCTTCGTGGGGACTTGCAATCCATCTTTGTCTGTGTTCGTTCTTGTTCCACCATTGTCAAGATTTGCTTTCATCTTTTTCTGTGTGTGTGGTTTTTTCCCCCGTTCTGGTTCCACCACAGCTGGAGATCGAGGTGGACCCTTGCAAGCCCCTGGGCCAACGCTCGCGCCTGGTCAGCAACCCCGTGCCGGACCAGCCCCTGCTGCTGGACTACAACGTGCCCATCCCGCGCTGCGCCCTCACCCCGCCCTGCGCCAACAGCGCCCAGATGCTGGTCTGGCACCCCCGCCGGGGCAGGCCCCTCTGCGTCATTCCCCCGGTCTGGAAGACCGAGGCCCACCGCCTGAAGCGAGCCAGCAAACTGTGAAGAAGTCGTTGGTTAGTTGGTGGGGTGGAGTGGAGTGGTCCTTCTTGGATGGACATTTGGCTTAGTCGATGCTATGATCCGTCATTTCAATAAACAGGATGTCAACGATTCCGGTAGATTTTAGTACCCTCATCTTTGGTGATAGTCTTGTCCAGAAAACGCAAAATTAAGGCAAAGTCTTTCAGCATTTCAACAGGTTTTCAACGATTTTCCATATCTAAGTACCTTCTTATTTGGTGATAGTTTTTTCCACCAGCAATTGTTGCCCTAATTAGATGGACAAACGTTTAATAAAATGTGAAAGTTAGGCCTTCCATCATATCGACAGGCTTTCAATGAGTTTCTAAGTTTTAGTACCTAGCCTTTTTTCTGTGATGATAGTCCCTCAAGAAAACTTAACATTCAGGCTAAGTGTTCCACCATTTGAACAATTCCGTAGATTTTTTTTTTACCTTCTTTTTTTGGTGATAGCTTTTCCAGCAAAATGAAAATCAAGGCTGCCCTTATTAGATGGACATACGTTTTACTTGAAAGTTATGCCTTCCACCCATATCGACAGGCTTTTAATTATTCCTAGTTTTTTCTATCTTCTTCTTTGGTGACATTTTCCCCCAATTAAAAAAATAAGGCTGACTTTCTTGGATGAACAAACGTGTTATTAAAAATATGTCATCCACCATTTCAACAGGATTTCAACGATTTCCCTAGGTTTCAGTACCTTTGTTTTTGGTGATACATTTCCCCCCCCAGAAAACTAAAATTCAAGGCTGCCTTTCTTGGAATGACATGCGTGTTTCTTTCAAAGTACCTTCTTCTTTGGTGATATTTCCCCCCCAGCACAGATAATTATTCAGGGTGCTTTTCTTGGACGGAACAATCGGTTTTCAAAAATGAAGTCTCATACCATCGCAAGAGGATTTCAAAATTTGCATCAATGCTAGATTCTAGTGTCTTATTCTTATCATTATTGCAGTAAACCTCACAAATGGTAAGCTGCTTTTTTTCTCTCCATAGAACAACCATCACTTTTTAAAATATTTCTTCTGCCATCCTGCGAGGACTTTCAACGATTCACCAACAGTGCTAGATTTTGAAGGCTTCTTCTCCGGTGATAGACTTTAGTTTTTAAACGTGAGCTTTCCTCCGCCCCACCCTTATAGTCCATGAAGGTTTTCAACCGAAACCCTGGAATGCTGAATGTTTAAACTCCTAATTAGTTTTGGTGACAATCTTTCCGTCAAACTGTGAACAACTGATGGCTGCTTTTCTTGGATGGGAATGTATTTTTTTAACAAGTCTTTTCTCTCGCCTTCCTAAGGATTCTAAACCGATTATCAGTAGCGCTCAATTTTAGTGTCTTCTTCTACGGTAAATAATCTTTCGAACAAAGTGTAAGCATTATGAAATTTTACCATAAGCATGAATTGTTAAAATAATGACTTTCGTGGTGCGTTTCTCGCCTTCCTAAAGATTTCAATCTGATTTCCAGTAGCGCTCAATTTTTGTGTCTTCTTTTATGGTAAATAATCTTTCCAACAAAGTGCAAGCATTATGAAATTTAACCATAAGCATGAATGGTTAAAATAATGACTTTCTTGGTGCGAGGATTTCAACTGATGTCGCAGCAATGCAGGGTTTTCCTTTCGGTTTTCTTTATAGAACAGACTTTGGGTAAGAAGTAAACCCAAGACCCAATCTAAACCAGACTCTGTGTGGTTGGCAAAGCTCTGTACAGGCCATAGCCCATCTCCGTAGCCTTATCAATCATTTCCACGTTTCTTACGTTCAAAGTTGTCGTTTGTGTTGCAAATGTAGAACCGATTTAAAAAATAATAATCCAGTTTTGGTATTAATTACTACGCCTATTTATTATCTCCCCTGTTTTTAAAAAAATTTGTTTAAGAAAACAAAATGTCCTCTAAGTAGGGATTTCAGACATACCAATGCTGACACCTTTCTAATTTGGTCTCACAGCTAAGTCCATAACCCTTCTTTACCACACGTTTGTAAAAAAGCTCTATAGGATGTAAATTTAACTCTCATGTTATAATTTCTGTCATTATGAATTCCAGATCCATACACTATAACATTTAGAAGCATGTACGGTTTTGGTCTATTCCCACTTACTTAGAATCTTATATTCGTAAGATTGTGGCGGTACCATAGCCGATGAGGTTTAACCGAGGCGTGGTTACTGCTACACCTATCTGTATTGTTAAAAAATTGGGACTTTACTGGTGTTGCACTGCCTCTGGGCATTGCAGCCAGTATTGTTCCCACCATCTTTGTATCTACAAATGTCCCATATGTGTCTGTTCCAGACCGAGAGGACGTAAAACACAATTTTTCTTCTTCTTCTCTCTATTCCCACATAGTTCATTCATCAGGATGTTAAAAACTTTTTTGCACACTTTGTTATTACAGTACTTGCATTTTCCACAATGCACACAATTTGTTCTGGACCATACATTATCTACCCATCTCTCTCTTTAACGAAGCTCGTTTCTATTTTAAGCATATGAATAAATGTTTGTTGACAAGGATACGAAATCCCCACCCTCCCACCCCACCCACAAATGTTCGTGTCCAAAATTTCCCACCGTGTCATTAGTCTTTAAAGAAATACCACCCCATTGGCACAATGTCTGATTAGTAATTTACCCTCTCTTCCTTGGAACTCCTGGTAGTACCAATCTGTAGTAGCGTTTCCAACAAAAGGCGATGCCGAATAATTCGTTCAAATATATATAAATAGATTATTCAGAAACTGAAAACAACTATTGTAGTGCATTCTCCCATAGCTTAGCAAATGGCCAAACAATCTCCATCAACTTTGTGTAATGTTTCAAAGGATTAATTATCATTAAATATCACAATGGCTGATCACTGTCTTAGACTATCTACCTAATATATTTCATGGGTTTATTATCATTTCACGTAAACTTCTAATTTTTCTACTAATTCCTCTACTATTTATTCTGTTCCAAGTGTACTTTACAATTCGTTTTGTCCCTCATAGAGACGATTATCTTGGTATTTTATTTTTGTAAAAATCTGACTAGATTGGGTGCCCTATTTCTTACTCTTTCTTTTCAGTTATTGTTGCAAAGGATAACCACATTAATGTGGGTTTTGTTTCTTCACGGTCAGGCCTTTTCCTATGGAAATTATTCATAACTGATTTCTGCAATCTAGTTTTTCTTTGCATTGGTGCATTTCTTCGTGTTTCATTTAAAAATAATATTTTTTAACGTTAATTTTCTTTGAATCTCGACAAAAAAGGAACCCCCCCAAACCTAACCAGCAAAGTTTTCCTTCAGTTTGTACACATATATTAACACTCTCCCAGTTATTTTTTTAAGCGTGTCCCAGTCAACATTGGTGTTTTGAAATCAACTGTGATATTGCGCCTGTGATGAACTGTATAAGCGTAAACTTCAAAAACCAAAGTAAGAAAAAAAAACTAGTTAAAAAACCCACTGGGGAACCGGAGTGTTTTATTACTGTTTTTCTTCTTCTTTTTTTTTAGTACCGTCAAACGCAGATGCAACTCGTGTCACTCAAATACGTGTATTCTTTGGGCGAGGAAAAGTTGTGGAGTGGGGGGGTGATGGTGGTGATGATGACGTCATTTCCTGTGGAGTTATCTTTCCTTGGTTGAGTCTTCACCTTCCTGAACCGGAACCGGAACCAGCGACAACTGCTGCCATCTAGCGGGGGAGAAAAAGAGGAATATTTTCGTGTGCCTAAAAAGGAGAGAGAGAGAGAGAGAGAGAGAGAGAGAGAGAGAGAGAGAGAGATTGTGTGGCATCAAAGCAACTGCGTCTCTTCTATCTCTGTCTCTATGTAATTCCTTGATTGCTTATTTCTGGACTGCACCTTTCTGTCTGTATCTCTCTCTCTCTGTGACTCCGTCTCTTTCTTCTTCCTTTCTCTCTCCCCCTCTCTCCCTCATTTTCTCCCTCCCTACCTCCCTTATTATGTTTTGATCATGAACGTTTAACATCAGTATGTCTGATACAAGAGTGTAATATATTGTTTGCCACTGTTTGAATACAAGAATATAAGAATATGTGCCTTACATTATGTGCTAAAAAAAAAAATCAACAAATATGTCCATTCTAAACCTAATTACAACAGCGTATTTACACCCCCCCTCCCCCCTGAAGTAATAAAACCGAGGTCCCGTGTGCCCATGCGCTTAGCACACGTTAATCCCAGTGGCAACGAAAAAATTGTCATTCGGTCAAAATTTACCCCCCCCCCTTTCCTTCCTCATCAGTCACACAAAAATCGCATGCAAATTTGTTTTAAAATTGGGTGGCGCACACTCTGGCTGCGACGCGCTCTCCATGTGGGAGCAACCCGATTTTTTTCACAGAGACGCTTCTGTGACTATAAAGTACCTAACACCTAATAATAAGAATACCTAATCTGACCCAAAATGGCGCACTTCTGTGCAAAAGATGGAGTTTCTGTTGTTAGCAGTTGGTTGAAGACTGAACGTGGCTATTACTGCTAGTTTTGTTTTAGGCTGTCATTGTCAACTTACTGTGGGGGATTCGGGCTTCAAATAGATCCGAATTGTATTCAAGAGAATTAAGTAAGAACATAGGATATATCTTCCGGGAGACAGAGGGAGAGGGGAGAGAGAGAGAGAGAGAGAGAGAGAGAGAGAGAGAGAGAGAGAGAGAGAGAGAGAGAGAGAGAGAGAGAGAGAGAGAGAGAGAGAGAGAGAGAGAGAGAGAGAGAGAGAGAGAGAGAGAGAGAGAGAGAGAGAGAGAGAGAGAGAGAACGGATTTGTATATCTTTTTTCTGATATTGCTTTTAGATACTAATCATATTTAGGAAGGAGAACGAAAGGATTGTTTTTTAATTCAATCTGTGTACACATTTTTAAAATTATAGCATAGACAACAGTTTTGATAACTTGAATTTCTTTTGGACATTTATGCCCTTAGTTTATATAGGGATAGATCTTTATTAATCAATATGTTTTTAATGAAAGCGCCGTTTTAGGCTTTTTTCATTAAAATTAGAATTAACGTTTATAGTCTTTGATTAACATAACAATTGATGCGGTATCATATTTTAAAGGTGCTACCTTAATGAACGTTTAAGAGTGAGCAGATACTAGATTTAGTTCATACCTACATTTATATAGGCGTGAGGTTTATTTATCATATTTGTAACATTTATTTTTTGCTGATGACATTGTAAGTAACATATATGTATGTTGTGCTAATTGTTGTGTTATTACATATCAAACGTCTTCTTGTAACTTTCCAAACGATCTAATGAAATCCGTACAACGGTATGATGTAATTATCTTCCCTGGCAAATATCTGTATATTTTGAGTAAACGTACGTATCTGGATGGAGTGACTGTGTGTGTGTGTGTGTGTGTGAGTGAGTGAGTGAGTGAGTGAGTGAGTGAGTGTGTGTGTGTGTGTGTGTGTGTGTGTGTGTGTGTGTGTGTGTGTGTGTGTGTGTGTGTGTGTGAGTAAGTGTGTGAGTATGTGTGCCTACGTGCGCGCGCGCGCGTGTGTTTATATGTGCATGCTCACGTGTGTATGTGAATATAGGCTCACGTGTGTATGTGAATATAGATGTGCGTGCATAGGCCTATGTGCACGCGTGCTTGAGCGTGTGTATTTATATGTGTGCGTGCGTGTATACGTACGTTCAAGCTTGCGCGCGTGTGTATGTGTGCACCACGCGTGCAAGAGAAAGCACTCGAGTTTATAATGTCCACAATCTCTACGCACGCGTTCGAGCCAGTTACATACATATTTTTTTTATAAGCCAGTTCCCACTAAGCAATACTAATAACATCCAATCAATAGTTTGTGTTCCTCCTGTTTGTGTCACTAATCTTAATTCCCTTTCTGCTGTCGATATAACACTGACATAAGTTAAACCCAAACCCAGTCAAAGCAAAAAGAGATCATTATGTGACTAATCTGTAAAACTGTTAAAGCGTTTGATTTCCTTCACAAACGGAGAGACTAGTCATAAATATTCATGAGCTAATTAACAACAAAAACTCATTTAAATAATTAATTACCACCGATATCTATCTATCAGTCTTGTTCCAATGTTGCATTCTGAATCGCAAAATAATAAATAAATCACTACTGTCACACCACGAAGAGTTGTCATCATTTGTTCTCTGTGTGAGCGAGTGTGCTGGGCATGCGTGCGTGCGTGTGTTTATGTGCGTGTGCGTGTGCGTGTGCGTGTGTGTGTGTGTGTGTGTGTGTGTGTGTGTGTGTGTGTGTCTGTGTGCGTGCGTGCGTGCGCGTGTGTTTGAGTGAAGAGAACGAACGAACGAATCTTTTTTAATGTTGGAAAATAATAAACACAATACAGGTTTGTTTACATCTCGACAACAACAAGGAAGGAAATATATTTTTTATAAAAATCAGTTCAATACACAAATGACAAATACATGTGAATATTAATTACACACACGCACGCACGCACGCGCGCGCGCACACACACACCACTGTACCCAAAATTGTCGTGAAAAGACCCCCCAAAATAAATTCACAAGATGGAGGGGAAAAAAAAAGAAAATAAAACTTTTGGCAAGCATCAACACATGTATTCCACGAGTCGCACAGACAAGCATTTGAAGGTGCACGTACATGTGCACGTGCAACACACACACACACACACACACAAACAACAGAGAGAGAGAGAGACAGAGAGAGAGAGAGAGAGAGAGAGAGAGAGAGAGAGAGAGAGAGAGAGAGAAAAGAAGAAGAAGAAGAAAATGAGAGGATATAAAACGATGACGACGACAACGAAGAAGAAGAAGAAGAGAAGAATATGAGGGTGGAGGAGGAGGGGGAGAAGGAACACACACACACGCACACACACACACCGCTAAGAAGACCAGGAGCTGTATAAAGTGGGGAAAAAAGTGGAGGTGGAGAGAAAAAAAGTAGGCTTGACCCCCCCCCCCCCACACACACACCACCCCTTCCCCCCTCCTCTCCTCACCCACAATAAAACAAAGATGCCCAAAATCCCAACCTAGAACGGAAATTGTATTCACAAACTACACACTAATACATGGCAAACAGGTTTGTTTTGCTTTATGAAATAGGAGATTATTACTCGCAGAACATTGTGAACATGATTTGATGTAATACATTGATTCTGAGGCGAACTTTGTACAGTTAATTAGAATGATGATTTATTAATCAAAGGTCAAACATTGAGTCATGACACACGTATATATCCTTTTTTTTTTTAAACGTTAAAGCAGATAAGAAAACCCCCACAGTAATAATTTAAAAAAAAATATAAACAAAATAAAAAAGGATGGGGGTGGGGGTACTCTGTACGAAGACACATACAAAAATATATATACACTCGTACACACACGAACAATTTTAATTGCACATGCATTCTCACACACACTCACACACTTTAAAACCAAGGAACAAAATCAGTATATCTTATACAGTCATGTAGGTTACATTGCAACTAGTGATAGAAACTTAGCAAACACATTCACATTACTAACATCAGATCACCTTAGCTTCAGGCTGTGTCAAGCCAATTGACATAGGCTAGAACACCAAGGCTACAAAAATGAAAATGTTATTATGCTATGCAGTTACGCGGGGATTGTCTTTAGCCATGGCAAGCTCCTAGCGTAACATCATCAGTCTCCAATGGCTGCTCACGTGGCGGGGTAATAAAAAAACCACGGTCACACACGTAATGCTATCATCTGTAGCTGATGTACTTGTACCAGAGTGTTCAAGTGCTTATGCTATTGGGATGATCCCTGGAGTCCTTTAGCCAGGGTAAGCCAGCAACAAACAACAACTCTAACATCAGACTGATTAACTGAGTTCGACCAGAAAGCTTAGATACAGAGAGTGGGAATTTAACTCTTTTCCCTATTAGAGAAGCGAGGCCAACCACCCTGGTTATCTTTTCCTGAACTAGGTATGAACCTCTGAGTTCAATGCGAAACAGTCTGAACGAGTTGTCTTTTCATGAATGTAGTGAAACGTGGCAGACTTGAGCAGAAGAGGGGGAAGAGTGCTTAGATTTAGCTGCACAAACGATAAATTCCCCCAAATGCAAGAAAACGTACAATCTTTATAATTATTATTGTTATGAATGCATGGCATGCACCATTAGGGCACACTGTGTACTAAACATAGGTGTGTTTAAGCAAAAAGCTGTATATAACCCATGCCGTGAAAACAAACAATTTTTTTTTTTTTTTCTCGAGAAATTTAGTCATACTTGTGGCGGTGCCATAGCCGATGAGGTTTAGCCGAGGCGTGGTTACCGCTACACCTGTCTGTATTAATTTTTAAAAAGTCGGGACTTTACTGGTTTCGTACTGCCTCCGGGCATTGCCTCCAGTATTGTTCCCACCATATTTGTATTTACAAATGTCCCATATGTGTCTGATTCAGACCAAGAGGACGTAAAGCACCATTTTCGCCACAAACTAAAATAATGCAGTCTAAACAAAGTCATACACACCTTAATATTATATTTGCAGAATACAGCGATGGAAGCACAACACATTCAATTAAATGCGATAATTACCGATGGGATCAAAGCAACAGATTAATGGGGAGAGATAGAGACAATGAATAATGACTGAATCACTTTTAATTATTGAGGAAGATAGATTAAGCATAAGCGGATTTGTTTTTCATCCAGCCCTCAAGATAACACAATAATAAAACGATCAAAAGCAAGAAGAGACACATAATAAGCAAACCAAAAACAGATCATGAAAGAGAGGGGAACGTGGCGCAGTTGGTTAGAGTCTCCACTCGTAAACCAACGGGTTTGCGGTTGCGCTGGTTCGAACCCAGCTCCGTTCATGGTGTTGTATCCTTGGGAAAGACACTTTACTCCTATTCCTTGGTCCTTCGGATGAGACCTTTAAACCGAGGTCCTGTGTGCGAACGCACGCACAAGATCTTGCGCACGCATTAAAGCCCATTCCACTATTCAGTAGGAGTAGGCTGTGTTGTGCCGGTGGAATGGATGGCGCGAACTCACATAGCACGCATCCTATGCGCCAATTAGCAGTCTAAACGAAGACTTTGGGCGCGGGACAGGATAAACATCCCCAATCGGAAAAAGAACTCGGAGGAGGAGAGAGAGCGAGAGAGCGAGAGAGAGAGAGAGAGAGATTGATTGATTGAATTTTATTTATAGAGGGTAATAGAGTAAGCAATAACATGCTTTTTTACATCCAGCCCTCTGGAAGTAGAGAGAGAGAGAGAGAGAGAGAGAGAGAGAGAGAGAGAGAGAGAGAGAGAGAGAGAGAGAGAGAGAGAGAGAGAGAGAGAGAGAGAGAGAGAGAGAGAGAGAGAGAGAGAGAGAGAGAGAGAGAGAGAGAGAGAGAGAGATCATGCACTTGTAGGCCGTCTTGAGAATAACATGCTCAAGCCGATTTCAGATCATTAGTGTGTCGCATGAATGATTGACTTTAAACATTAGCAAACGCACGAATATAATTCACACTGTTCGTGTGTGCGAGCGCACGCGCTCGTGTGTGAATGCGTGTGCGCGCATGTATGAATGTGTGCGTGCGTGCGTGTGTGTGTGTTTATGCGCGTGCGCGCGTGTGCGTTCATAAATATACAAACAAACTTCAAACACCCCAAAACACAGGCTTAGCTTGCAATGTACTCAGAGTCAGGGTGACTACAATACTAACATGAAACAGCTATAATAAGACATCAAACTATGAATGTACCTACCACACACACACATCGTCAAACGAACTGATATTGAAAGAAAAAACAACAACTTCCACTTCCATGGTTATTAATTTCAGCAACAGCTTACATAAGAATAACATACTCAAGCGGATTTCAGATCAGTAGTGTGTCGCATGAATGATTGACTTTAAGGGTCACCCTGACGGATGAGTTTTTGTAAGAAACACTCGACACCAGGAAAACACCCTTTACAGAGATTGTAACACTCACTTTGCTCTGGTTTCCTAGAAATCAAACCCTCAAATCGGCGATTCCCCCTTGGCGGAGGTGCTGAAAGTCAAATTCTTTCACCCAAAGAGAAGGCGTGCCATCTCTTTTGTAATGATGGCCAAATCGTTTGCACGACATTTTCGCAATACGAGCCTTTTTATTTTATTTTGTTTTAAATTTTATACAGTTTATCTAAAGGAGTTTCGCTCACAACAAAGGAAACAGTTCCATTTTGTTTACAGCACTACAAAAAACCCACCGCTTCAACCACAATGAGTGACCTTCACCCACCCCGTCCAAAATGGCTACTCTCTCCGGCATCTCCGCCAAGGAGGAATCGCCATTTTGACGGTTTAATTTCAAGGAAACCAGAGCAAAGTGAGTATTCCTATCCTTGAAAAGGCTGTCTTTCTGGTGATCTCGACGTGTTTCTTGCAAGAACTCATCCGCCAGGGTGCCCCTTTAAACATATTAGCAAAACGCACGAATGTGATTCACACAATAAAATGTCCAGAAAAGATTCAAACATACAACAAATGAACAAATGAACAACACTTGTATCATATTTAACCCTTTCACCGCCATCCATATTCAAGCCAAAAGTTTCCATTCAATTTACATAGAAAGAGAACGAAATCCATCTGCAGTATTGGGGATTCTTCTGTGACATATATAAAATAAGGTCTACCCTTACTTCCCAAAACTAAGGCAATAGGGTCTTTGGACAAAAGACCCCAATTTGATGCCTTTTAGTATGTAACATAGGTGTTAAATCACTGTGGTGCTAAGACGCCACTTTGGCGGAGAAAGGGTTAATCACCATGCAGATGATTTCACAATGTTTTAAAGATCGTCCTTCGACAGGAACATCATTTAAGGATGGACATTCACACCAGTGTGCTGATGGCTGTATACCATGGGTCAAATATAATCAACAACAGTTACGTTTGTTTCACTTTGAATAATATTCGCGGGATATTTAGAAAATATCTCCAGGCGTAATAATGAGTCTTTTACAATCAAGTGTTCAACAAACGGATTCGCGTTCTTTACAATGCCTACTCGAGTATGATGATTTAAAAAAACCCACCTGTCATTGCATAAGTCATGTTTAAGACCTCCGCAATCATTTATGTTCACTTCCCCCACCTTCTGGAAGTTCTGTGCTTGTAACTTCCTCTATTCTGTCGCTCTCTTTGACTCTGCCTTTTCCCTTTGCCTACTGTTATCTTTCTGCCTTACCAGTCCATTCTCCTGCCTTTTTTTCAAGAAACACGTTCAAACAGATTTCCTCCAGCCGAAGTCGGACTTGCTGGGCCTAACTATTTCTTAGTTAGGTGCATAACGGCAGCATGACGCATCTGCGCTCATAATTGATAGGAAACTGAGCGATCAAAGAGGAAGAAGATTTGAGTTTGACAAACTCACCCTCACACAATATCCTTGGCTACTTTCGTGGCTACTTTTGCGGACACACAAGATCCAAGCATTCAACATTAATTTCAAGTTTCAACATTAATTTCAAGTTCTCTGGATAAACCCAGAAGTTTGTCCTTGGCACATACCCAACTCGCATTTTGATACTTGAACATAAATGCCGCCAATTAGTCTAGGCATTTTCACCCTGCGAAAAAGGCCATAATCGTCATCAACATTTTAGTCACAATTTCAAGAGAGCCATTTCGATAAACTCACAGTCACCACAAGCTAAAGGTAGGACAACCACATTTTCTTTGTGGATATTGTATGCGATCAAATCTGGGCTTTGAAGACCTCCACCGAGGCAGATGTTATTGCCTCAGGTGGAAGGCTGTTCCACTCACACACAGCCCTGGGGAAGAAAGAAAACTTCCTGTAATTTGTCTTTAGTTGCCGAAAGAAGATATACTGCTGTGTGTGAGTCTTGTCTGGCGTGATGGTGGATGAGGGACAGGCCTGTGCTGGGTGTTGATGGCCACCTCTCCATGATGGTACTTGAAGAAGGTGGCCAGCCTTGCCGATCGTCGTCTGTCTTTCAGCGGGTCCCAGTGCAGCTCAGACATGTGCTGGGTGTTGATGGCCACCTCTCCATGATGGTACTTGAAGAAGGTGGCCAGCCTTGCCGATCGTCGTCTGTCTTTCAGCGGGTCCCAGTGCAGCTCAGACATGTGCTGGGTGTTGATGGCCACCTCTCCATGATGGTACTTGAAGAAGGTGGCCAGCCTTGCCGATCGTCGTCTGTCTTTCAGTGGGTCCCAGTGCAGCTCAGACATCATGTTGTTCACGCTCGATTGTGCTCATTGTGGTTTTTTTTTACGGCTTTCTAGTCATCTCTGCAAACCACACGCTGGCGAATTGGAACATTCTGCACTAACAGCAATTTATGCGCTGGTTTGTTTCATCTTTCACACATGCGCAGTCATAGTCTACCTGTTCTTGTTCACGCCACTTCCTGGTCACGTTTGAAGCCACGCCGGTGACGAGACCTCCGGTCCATGGGGATTATCTTGGGTCGTTGTAGTTCTGGCAAGTACCTGTTAATAACATGATCAATAACTTTGTCAGGACTCAACACAAATAAATGAAACGGAACAACATTGAATATCGTGGCTCCCCGTGGGGATACCAGGGGGTCTTTTGTATAAATAGTTCCCCCATCTTCTGGAAGTTCTGTGCTTATAACTTCCTCTAATCTGTCACTCTCTTTGACTCTGCCCTTTTCCCTTTGCTTGCTGTCATCTACTATCTTTCTGCTTTACCGGTCCATTCTCCTGCCTTTTTTTCTTTTCTCACGAAACACGTTCAAGAACATTTCCTCCAGCCGAAGTCGAACTTGCTGGGCCTAACTATTTCTTAGTTAGGCGCATAACGGCAGCATTACGCATCTGCGCTCATAATTGAAACAGGAAACTGTCTCAGCGATAGAAGAAGAAGAAGAAGAAGAAGAAGAAGAAGAAGAAGAAGAAGAAGAAGAAGAAGAGGAAGAAGAAGAAGAAGAAGAATATCGTGAGGAACAAACAAGACGAGCAACTTTCACCAGAAACGACAAAACGGTTTTTTGGGTGTGTTTTTTTTATAGCAAAACAGAGCAAACAGTTATTAGCAGAGATAAAACAATGGTTGCTTGTACAACATTATAACGGTGACAAGCTACTGATTTTCCTATTTATGAGTGTTGTTTACCACCGCTCTTTTGGAGGGCGCAAAGAAAACATTTCTTGAGGAGATTTGTTTTCTCTCCATCCCATTCATCATTCCACATCACTACACAGAGACAGACAGACACACACAGACAGATAGACAGACACGTTAATTATTTTCCTTTCTCGTTCTCTCTACCGTTCTTCTCTTCACTTTGCTGTCTCCTTGTCTCTTTCACACACAGATTCTCTCTCTCTCTCTCTCTCTCTCTCTCACACACACACACACACACACACACACACACATATATATATGCACACATACATATACACGCGTGCGCGGGCACAAACACAAGCACACACACTCTATCTCTCTCTCTCACACATTTACCAGCCACCCGTACATGCATACATTCTTTTCTCTCTCTCCCTCCCTACCCCCCTCTCTCCCATCGCTCCCTCTCATCTCCATTCCCCCACCCCCACCCCCTCGCCTGCCCCCACTCACAATCCGCCATCCTCTCTTCCAGGAGAGAAATCTGGTTGCTAAGCGACGCCAAACGGTCGAAGCCTGGCACGATTCCTCCGGCCACCATCATGTGACCATCATAGCTCTCCCCTTCATCCTCCTCCCTCTTCTCCTTGCCCCCTCCTCCTCCTCCCCATGGTGATGACGTCAGGGAGGCCTGGGCCTGGGCGGCCTGCATGAGGCCCAAGGCCTCCTGGTAGTGAGACACCATGGAGGTGAGGTTGGTCATCAGTTGCTCCTGGGGGAAACAACGATACAAAGGATTTATGTTTTCATCCACATATCCATCCATCCACCCACCCATCCATTCATCCATCCACCCATCCATCCATCCATCCATCCATCCATCCATTCAATGAAATGAAGTTGGTCATTAGTAGTTGATCCTGGGAAAAGGACGATACAAAGGATTTATTTTTTCATCCACATATCCATCCATCCACCCATCCATCCATCCATCCACCCACCCATCCATCCATTCAAGAAAGTGAAGTTGGTCATTAGTAGTTGATCCTGGGAAAAGGACGATACAAAGGATTTATTTTTTCATCCACATATCCATCCATCCATCCACCCACCCACCCACCCATCCATCCATCCATCCACCCACCCACCCATCCATTCATCCATCCATCCATCCACCCATCCATCCATCCACCCACCCATCCATCCACCCACCCACCCATCCATTCATCCATCCATTCAAGGAAGTGAAGTTGGTCATCAGTTGCTCTTGGGGAAAACCCCCACACGATACAAAGGATTTATTTTTTCATCCACATATCCATCCATCCAAGGAAGTGAAGCAATCAACTTAATCAATATCAACCAATCAACTTAATCAATATCAACCAATCAACTTAATCAATATCAATCAATCAACTTAATCAATCAATCAACCAACTTAATCAATCAATCGACGAACTAACCAACTAACCAACCAATCCATGTTCATTTTTATTACATGTTCTTAAAATAAATGCAAATTTACGCAGTAGTAATTCACACACACACACACACACACACACACACACACACACACACACACACACCACACACACACACACGCACAACACACACACAACACACACACACGAGAAATTTATTGATCTACAGTAAACAGTTGACATTAAACGGGATAACCTTTGTAACCTTGGTACAATTCGAAGATATCCTGGTGTATAAGACACCAATTTTCCGTACTAGTAAATGTTGTGTCTTCAGATATATATAATTATATATAAAAAAATGCAATTATGAAAGTCAAGAACACCATAGCTGTTTTTGTACATGTGCAAAAACAGTATTACGAAAACTGTTGCACGAGACTTGGTCTGGACATCAAGTTTGTCATATTGTATTTTTGTACACACGCAAAGTTCTGATAGACAAAAACACACCCAACCAATTCTCACCTTTTCAGCTTCCAGTTGTTCCACACGGTTATTGAGAGTGCTGATGACAGTCTGCATGTCCTTGAACTCTGCAACGCAGCTCAGACAGACTGCACGTGCACACACACACACACACACACACGCACACACACACACACACAGAAGATGTAAAAACAAGTGTATTTAGACAATGTAAAACGTACTCTCTTTCTCCCTATCTCGCATTCCTATTTTTTAAAATTGTGAATCTGTTTGTCTGTTTGTCAGTCTGAACTATCTATAAACTCGAATTTTTTGTATCCCTCAAAGAACATTTTATTAGTCACATTTTTGTTGATGATTTTGTCGTTGTCGTTGTTGGTAGTCGTTGTTGGTAGTCGTTGTTGGTAGTCGTTGTTGGTAGTCGTTATTGGTAGTCGTTGTTGGTAGTCGTTGTTGGTAGTCGTTATTGGTAGTCGTTGTTGGTAGTCGTTGTTGGTAGTCGTTGTTGGTAGTCGTTATTGGTAGTCGTTGTTGGTAGTCGTTGTTGGTAGTCGTTGTTGGTAGTCGTTGTTGGTAGTCGTTGGTAGTCGTTATTGGTAGTCGTTGTTGGTAGTCGTTATTGGTAGTCGTTGTTTGGTAGTCGTTATTGGTAGTCGTTATTGGTAGTCGTTGTTGGTAGTCGTTGTTGGTAGTCGTTGTTGGTAGTCGTTGTTGGTAGTCGTTGTTGGTAGTCGTTGTTGG
>JAGGCT020001748.1:5000-17500 GCA_017654935.2 Phymorhynchus buccinoides
ATAAATTATCCCTCGGAAATACAATGTCGCCGAGCGGCAGACATGTTTCCGTTTTTCTTTACCCTATATCTCGTGAAATACTGTATATAATCACTCCCAATTTTGTGGGGTGGTGGTGTAGGTGCAACACCCAAAGGTCACAAGGAGGATGGGGACCTAAGATGAGAGGGAGAAGGGAGGTACAGGGCGGGGCATGTACAGGGCGTAACCGGCAAAGGACATATCTGCCGCTCGGCGATGCCCTTGTTATTATTATTATTACTATAATTCGGACATGAAATGTAAATGATTATATTTATGTATGAGTATGTATGAAATGTAAATCATAACATGCGTGGTTGTTAGGCTGTGTGCACATTACAAAAACATTACAAAAACTTCCGTACAGAAACCCATCTGTAATCCGCAAATATATCTGAAAGTAAGAAGTATGAAGGCGTGTGCACATTACATGCGGAAGCCCATCCGCATATCCCATCCGCTTATTTCTTACTTCTTTTACTTTGTTCGCGGATTGCGGATGAGTTTCTGTATGTAAGTTGCGCTTAAATGTGCACAGACCCTTAAGGTGATTTTGTCCATTGTCTTTTTTTCATATTCTTAGTTGCTATGAAAAGTGTGTTTTTAACCCTTTCACCGCCAATGTCGCATTTTTGCACCACAATGATTTAACACCCATGTCATTAAAACTCTTGATATCAGGGTCTGTTATTCAATGATATTGTGTTCCTAAATTTGGGCAGTAAGGATTGACCTTATTCTAAATGTGTCACAGAGAAATCCCACAATATTGCAGACAATATCTTTTCTGTAGCCAAGTAAGTTTAATTGACATTTTTGGCTCAAAGATGGCTGGGGGTGAAGGGGTTAAACCGCCTTCGGCAAGTTAAATTGGCTGAGAGAGAGAGAGAGAGAGAGAGAGAGAGAGAGAGAGAGAGAGACAGACAGAGAAAGAGAGACAGAGAAAGAGAGACAGACAGACAAAGAGAGACAAAGAGAGAGAGAGAGAAAGAGATAGATAGAGACAGACAGACAGGGTGAGACAGAGAGAGGAGACCAACATGCATGCATGCAGACAGACATAGAGAGAGATAGGAGAGAGAATCAAGAATCGAAAGTTAACTAAAAACTCACAGCCAGAAACGTACAAAAAGAATACTGACGTACACATATATGCGGAGATTCCGTGCGAAAACCATTGCGCAATCCGTAAATAAGTAAAAGAAAGAAGGGACAAGATTTGCGCACGTGTCCGTATTTCCCCTAATCCGTAAATGTTACCCTTCTTTCTTTTACTTATTTACGGATTGCGCATGGGATTTCCGCATGAACTGTGTACGATCGAGGCCTTAGGCGTTGTTCACATTACACGCGGAAACCTCGTGCACTCATTCTAAAATAAGTAAAAGAAAGTAAGAAAAATAAGCGCATTCGGAAAAAAATGCGCTTATCCCATCCGCTTATGTTTCTTACTTTCTTAGAAGGAAAGACAGACAGACAGAGACAGAAACAGTGAAACAGTGATGCAGAGAGAGGCAGGGTTAGACGAACGAAGAAGAAGGAGAACAACAAAATCAAGAACACGAACAAACAAAAAAAGATGAGCACGAAAACGGGGGGGGGGGTGGGGGGGGGGGGGGGGGGGGGGGGGGGGGGGGTGGGGGGGGGTAGGGGGGGAGGGGGGGGGGGGGGGGGGGGGGGGAGGAGGAAGAGACAAAGAATTATGAACTAGAAGTCAATGGCAAGGATGGTGAATTGTCGTCATGGCAAATGGGGTGGTGCGTGGGGGGGAGGGGGGGAGGGGGGAGGGGGGGTCGTACTAATATGACCTCAGAGAATTACGAGCAAAGAGTAAAACAATATTTCTTTTGCATTTATTTGGCAATGCCCGTTTTTCTATCATCCCCATGGGAATTACATCTCGTTAGTAACCCCCCCCCACCCCCACCCCCCCACCCGCATTCTCTCCATTTACGATATCTATAGATATCTCTGTACCCTCTGTTTTATCTGGTACTGTCTCTGTTAATTTATCTATCTCGCTCGCTCTCTTTTTTCATCTCACCTTATCCTCTCTCTCTCTCCCTCTCCTCTCTCTCTCTCTCTCTCCCTCTCTCTCTCTCTCTCTCTCTCTCTCTCTCTCTCTCTCTCTCTCGTCCTCTCTCTCTCGCGTCTCTCTCTCCATCTGCTCCCATCTCTCTCATCTCTCTCTCTCTCTCTCTCTCTCTCTCTCACTCTCTCTCCTCTCTCTCTCTCTCTCTCTCTCCCTCTCTCTCTCTCTCTCTCTCTTGACTAGTTTCATTTTGTATGTTTTTCTATATGTTGTTTTTTATAAAATAAAAATAAAACTAATAAACTAATAAACACTCCGAAGTCGGGGTGTGGCTGCTCACGTGGCGGCCGGGTAGTCAAAAACGGTCACACACGTAAATGTTCTCATCCCTAGCTGGTGCATTTGTACCATAGTGCTTTGCGTGCTTCGGCTATTGGGGTGATCCCTGGAGTCTTTAAGCCAGGGTACGACAACAACAACAACAACAACGCGTAATTGTTTGCTTGGGATTATTTTTTTATTTGCTTAACTGTGTTTATCGTTTCACATTTACTTTATTACTTCCTTTTTTGTCTCATACTCGCCCTTTGTCAATTTGTGTATCTTGTTTATTGGCATTCTGTCATTATATTGTGCACGTATGTAAGCATGGACAGGAACACACACACACACACACACACACACACACACACACACGTGCGCACACACACACAAACAAGCTAAAGTCACCCCTCTATATAAATCTGGTGAAACATCTGACCCTTCAAATTACCGACCCATTTCTATTCTTTCTGCCATATCAAAACCTATTGAAAAACACATCCAAATATCCCTGTATTCTTACCTAGATAAAAATGATTTACTTCTGGCTTTCGTAAAAAAACATTCCTGCCACACTGCTCTAATACAGCTTATTGATAACCTTCTTTGCAATGTAAATTACAATAATTTCAATGGTATTCTCTTCATAGATTTTCAAAAAGCTTTCGATGTTATAAACCATTCTCTATTACTGCAGAAACTCGAACTTTACAAGCTAACTCCAGACTTTATTAGTCTTATATCATCTTTTTTATGTGATCGATAACAGTCAGTGGTTCTAAACAACATAATTTCAACACCTTTGCCGATCAAGTATGGAGTCCCTCGGGGCTCTGTGCTTGGCCCTCCCTTGTTCTCTATTTATGTCAACGATTTACCCTGTTCTATTCCAAGTAAATGTGAAATGTTTGCAGACGACACGTCCTTTCATTCAAGTGATGCTGATGCCAATAGATTAGGAAGTAAACTTCAAAGTAGTAGACATAATCTTGTCACTTGGACTGAATTAAACCACATGTTTTTAAATGGAAAAAACCCCAAAATGTATGTGCATAACAACAAGACAAAAACGACAAAAAATGAAGACAAAATTCCCACCATTATATATACGAAGTAACAAAATAGAAGAAGTTGACTCTCATAAAATGTTAGGTATTATCGTTGATAAATATCTTTCTTGGACTGAACATACCATGTCCTTAGGTAAACGTCTTTCCCAAAAACATATTCCAGTTAAATAAAATCAAGAACCTACTGGATACCCATTCTCGTAAACTCTTCATTAATGCCCACATTCTATCATTAATCGAGTATACGTCAACATTGTGGGATACCAATATGAAAATAATTCATCGTATGTATAAAAAAACAGTGAAATTAATTTTGTTAAAATCAAATTTTTTTTATCAAATGATGAGTACAAAACATTGAACATAATTATTGTCACTTCACAACAGACTTTTCTTTAGTAAAGCGGTATGTATGCATAACGTTGTAAATGGAAATGCCCCGAAAAAGATAACAAACACTTTTAAGACTAACCAACATAGACAAAGCCATTTATTATCAATCCCTCGAGTGAAAAATAATATTTACAAATCTAATTTTCTTTACTCGGGTAGAAACTTATGGAATCAATTACCAAAATATTTAAAATGCATAGAAAAACAAGAATCAGTTTAAGAAAACACTCAAAACTCACCTCATGAATAGCAACGTTTTGTAAGAAGAATCCAATGACTAAAGTTTACTGTATATTTTATTGATTCCATATATGGTTGTTTTTTCTCTACCAATGATTTTTAAATAAAAAATAATGTAAGCTATCAACATTGTTAATCTGTTGCCTGCTTATATTTCCTTCATAATGCTTGTAAGAGACCAGAATGGAATTTCATGTCTTCTACTGAATTGATTTTTTTTAAATGTTTCATAAACATTGCCCTGTTACATCTTTTATGCTATTGTATATATGTATATGAATTATGATGTGTATGTGCGTGTGTGCGTGAGAGAGAGGGGGAGAGAGAGAGAGAGAGAGAGAGAGAGAGAGAGAGAGAGAGAGAGAGAGAGAGAGAGAGAGAGAGAGAGAGAGAGAGAGAGAGGAGAGAGAGAGAGAGAGAGAGAGAGAGAGAGAGAGAGAGAGAGAGACAGAGAGAGAGAGAGAGAGAGAGAGAGAGAGAGAGAGAGAGAGAGAGAGAGAGAGAGAGAGAGAGAGAGGGGGTACATGTTGTGTGAGTGCAGGCATATTTGCAAGCATATAGTGTGTTTACGCTTTGTTGTTGTTGGGTGTTTTAAAAAAAAATTATTGCATGCTCATTTCTCGTCATTTATTTATTTGTGTTTTATATGGCTTGATGTAAAAAAGCAAACATTATTGCTTATTCAATGTACCATCTGAAAATAAAAGTTTGACTTTGACTTTGACACACACACACACACACATACACGCATGCACGCACGCACGCACGCACGCACACACACACACACACACACACACACACACACACACATTACATACACGCCACACGCCACACACACACGCACGCACACACACACACACACACACACGCACACACACATACACACACGCACACGCACACACACACACGCACACACACACACACACACACGCACACGCACACGCACACACACACGCACACACACACACACACACGCCACCCCGCAGATACATGTTACTAATATTTAAAAAGTGTGATAAGCGTAAACAGAACAAACTAAAGCCCTCTCATCAATAATCCTGCTAGCGAACATCTCTCATATATGGGGTCGTTTCACAAGGACGGGCGCTCGTAGCGGCAAACACGATCCTAAGAAACACATTCGTTTGCCGATAGTTCGCGAACGTTGGCGTTCATGCTCATGGAGTACCACGTGGCAAACTGTTAGTAGAATCATGGGAAATATGCAACATTTTTCTTTACTTCCGGCGTTTTTTTGTGTCTCGCGAGAACGTGACTTTTTTGGTTTCAAAATAACATCCCAAAATCAGCAAGCTAGTTGACACAGACAAGTATTCTTTATTATATCGCGAAAATATATGGATGGGATGATTGTAGCAAAGTGTTTTTGAGCTAAGTGGTTTTTTTTATGTGCTCTTTCTTATTTTTTTGTCAATCATGTTAGATGGCATACTATAGTGCAAACTAATATTTCTGCACACAAATAGACGTGAATTATATCGATTTGTTTTGTACAAACTGACAGAGAGGTATGATTTATCTCCCTTTTGATAGCAACTCTTTTCTCTTTCCCGAAAGTGAAGAGTAAGCTTCAGAGTTATCTAAACTGAGCCAATGTTATTGGAGTTTCTTAGACCCCTTTCGGCGCAAACGTAATTCTCGCTTCGAGCGACTTGTAGTGAAACTCTCCCCAGAAGAACCCACACAACTCGGCTTATTATACGTAGCCAAAAAGGTCAGATCATAAGCTAGAATCTGGGCGGCCTAATTCCCTCGCTACATGTGAAGTCTGCAACTAATATCCGGTTCGTCGCTACCAGCAGGTTGGCACTTCCGGGAAGGCCTTCTGATTATGCGACGTGGCAACCTGCTTCTTCTTATTGTGTTTTTTCTTTCTTTTTCTTCTTCTTTCTTTCGTCGTCTTCTTCTTCTTGATCTCCTTCTTCTTCTTGGTCTTTACCCCCTCTTTCTCCTCCTCCTCCTCCTCCTCCTCCTCCTCCTCCTCCTCCTCCTTCTTCTTCTTCTTCTTCTTCTTCTTCTTCTCCACCTTGTTCTTGTTGTTGTTGTTGTTGTTGTTGTTTTTCTTGTTGTTGTTGTTGTTGTTGTTGTTGTTGTTGTTGTTGTTGTTCTTGTTGTTGTTGTTGTTGTTGTTTCTTCTTCTTCTTCTTCTTCTTCTTCTTCTTCTTCTTCTTCTTCTTCTTCTTCTTCGTATATGACCAGTCTCTGCGAAGAAAAGTTTGGAGTCGAAAGTCTTGCACATGCATGCACAACGAAAGGGAAAATAGAGTCCGAGATACAGAAAGGACAATCTATACACTAATACAGTCTGTGACCAGACCCCGTTAAATCGTTTATAATTATATGCTTTAAATCATGATTTGAACACAATACATTTGAAAACAAATACATAAACAAGGAAGAAAGAAAGAAAGAACGAAAAGAAAGAGAAATAATCAAACAAATAAAAAAGAAATGAATAAGTTAACACGATTGCTTTGACATTTTATTGCAAATACCCTCCTTCAAATTAGGAAAGAAAAGCTCTTCAGTCAGTATTAATCAATTAATTCACCTAATCAATTCTGGTTTTAATGACCATGTGTAAGCCGTTTCAGATTGAAATAACTAGAAAATAATAGCAATGAAAACAAATTAAGAAACTTATAAAAAGAAATAATTTGATCTAACTGACTCAGGTGGGCATAAATGTACAGCTAATTATCATCGGAAAAGCTATGATGTAGAAGAGAATGCTGGTTGATGATGGTGGAGAGAGGTTGGGTATAAAGAACAAAAAGGATAGGGCATAAGACTGAACCTTGGGGCACACCAAACTGAAGACCTTTAGGAAGAGATGAAGAACCATTGACAAGAACTATCTGTGTGCGATCAGAGAAGTAAGAAGAAAACCAGGAAAGAACAGTCCCAGATAGACCAAAGGAGGTGCGGAGTCTAGAAATGAGGATAGAGTGGTCAATGGTATCAAACGCTGCAGAAAGATCAAGGAGAGAGAGACAAGAAACCTTGTTTTCATCCAAGGCAGTGAGTATATCGTTCGTTATCTTCAATAGGGCTGTCTCAGTACTGTGACCTGCTCGATAAGCAGACTGGTTTGGATAGAAAAGATCGTTTACCCGAAGATGGTCAGACAGCTGTTTAAGAACCACCTTTTCCGTGAGTTTAGAAAGGAATTGACAGATTAGAGACAGGCCGATAATTCTTTAGATTTTCAGGATCGAGACTAGGCTTCTTTACGGGAGGTTTGATAAATGCAGATTTGAAATGAGATGGAAAACGGCCAGAACATAGAGAATTATTGATGCTGGATGTAAAGTAAGGAAGGAGATCATCAAGACACTGGGAGAAGAGAGAAGAAGGCAGAGGGTCTAGTTCACAGGTTTTGGTCTGAGTTTGGGTCAAAATCTTCTTAACCTCTTCAGTGGAAACAGAGTCGAACTCAGACCACATAGTGCCAGAAAAGGAGGGATCAGGGACAGTTGATGGTGGAGCAGATTGATAATCAAGGTTTTGACAGATAGTGGCTATCTTGCTGTGAAAGAAATCAGAGAAACGATGAGGGAGTTCAGACCCAGGAATAGAGGAAGGTAGAGGTGTGGACTTTGGTTTACCAAGGAGAGAGTTGGATAAAATAAACAATTGATGCGAAGTAGTACAAGCGAGAATTTGGGCATTTAAACAAGAGTATTTAGCCTTATCTATAATGTCAGACACAATTTTGTTCATGGCTCAAAAAATCTGTTTGTGAATTCCAAGTCCAGTCTTAACCCACTGGCGCTCTGCACGGCGGCGTTCTTGTTTCGCCTGAGTCATCGCATGTGCCACAGAAGCATACCACGGTGATGGAGGCCTACTGGAGATCTTGCGACGGATGACAGGGGCGTAGAGGTCGAGTAGACTGGTCAAGAGGTGATGGAGCTGGTCAGTAGAAGGCCGTAGAGAAGAGTCCAGTCTGGCCCTGAGGTCAGACATGAAGGCAGTGATGTCGATGGAGGAGATTTTCCTGGTCTCAACATACACAGGGAAAAGGAGCTTTGCCATACTGAAAAGAGGTTACGCTTAATTAGAGGTTAAACCAACTGTGTACTGTGTACTGGGGAACAAGGAATGGTTGTGAGTGTCCTCTTCTTTTTCGCTCTGGCTGTAGTTCAAGCTTGGTTTTGTTGATTCTCACCATGTCATTCTGTATTTTATACATCATGGTGAGCCTTGCAACCTGCCGGCGTTGCTGCAGGGGACTCCAGCCCAGCCTCTGTACCATATCGGTGACGCTGGCTGTCCTCCGGTATTGATTTGAGACGAACCTCGCAGCTCTTCGTTGGATCAATTCCACTCTGTCGATGTTTTTCTGAGTGGACTGAGCAGGCGTAGTCAAGAAGCAGCCTTGCAAAGGCCATGTAGGCTTTTGCTCTCAGCTCAGTGGAGGCAATCTTGAGGTTTCGCCTGAGAAATCTGAGTGTCTGACTCGCCTTTGCTGTGATGGCACACAGATGGGCTCCTGTTTGTCTGTACAGTGACACCCAGGTACTTCACAGACTGCACAGTGTCCAGGGTATGACCATGGAGTTGGTAGGGGTAGTGCGAGGGCTTCCTGCTTCGCGTGACAGGCAACATTTGACTCTTCCTCGGGTGAAATTTCATGTCCCATTTCTTCTCCCATTCCTTAAGGCGCTGGAGGTCTTCTTGTAAATGGGCATGGTCCTCTCCCGAGAAAGTGAGTCTATAAACTGCGGTGTCATCAGCGAACACTCTTGCTTCGATGAAAGCCTATCTGGTAAGTCATTTATATGGACCAGAAATATGCAAGGGCCGAGCACTGATCCTTGCGGTAATCCCGACTGGACACTCACATAGTCTGACTGGGTGCCCTCCAGAATGACAGACTGGCGCCGGTCGCATGGGAAGTCCACCACTCATCTGTTCACTTCGCCCCATGTGCCGTATGTCTGTAGCTTATGTAGCAGAAAAAAGGCTGTGGTTGACTTTATCAAAGGCCTTCTCAAAGTCCATAATGAGGATGTCTGTTTGCTGTCCTGCTTCAAGGCTTATTGTCATTTCTTTCATGAGCTCGATGAGCTGAGTTTCGCAGCTGCGTTTTGCTCTGAAACCATGCTCTCCCTTCTTAAATATTGGAGAGACCAGGGCATCCATCCAGTCTGATGGAACTTGACTCTTCTTGATGGAACTGGTAGATCCTTGTGAGGATGGGGGCTATCTCTGCAGATAGCTTCTTCAGTATTCAGGCGCTGATTTCTTCAGGGCCGCTGGCCAAGGAGGGGTCTAATCTAGCTAGGATGTCTAATTCCTTCCTCTGAGATGGTCACAAAGTCGAACACTGTGTAGCATTTCTCATCCATGCTGCATTTTGCTATGAACTCATCTCCGGTGTAATTCTTTCCCTCACTGAATGCCGACTGGATCTGGCTGTTCAAGGCCTCTGCCTTTGCTCTGGGGTCTGCGATATCTTCCCGTTAACCTTGAAGGGAGCCACTCCACTGTTGGATGTTCTCTGGTTTTTATGTAGGCCCAGAAGCGCTTGTATTTTGGGGTGGTCAGTGGTCTCTGCTGTCAGGGTACTGTTGACATACTCCCAGTATGCTCGACGCAGTTGGCGCTGTATATCGCTTCTG
This sequence comes from Phymorhynchus buccinoides, assembly GCA_017654935.2. NCBI lineage: Eukaryota > Metazoa > Mollusca > Gastropoda > Neogastropoda > Raphitomidae > Phymorhynchus > Phymorhynchus buccinoides. Next base: position 14,726 of record JAGGCT020001748.1, read on the forward strand.
CATTTTCTGACTTCCTCTCTGAGCCCCTCAGTGCCGGCTTTCTTCCATCTTTTTCTATTTATCAGATGTCGCAAAGCAGGAGTCATCCATGGGACATCGGTGCCGGGGTCGCAGCATTTTACGAGGAATGTGTGCACTCATTGATTGCGTAAAACCAGTTTTAAAAGTCTCCCAAAGTTCTTCTGTGCTGGTAGTTTCCCCTTTTGCCTCCACTTCTTCTCCTATTTTGATCATCTCAGGCTGTCCCAGTCCGCCTTGCTGTACAGGCTGATGGTTCTCTCAACATGCTTCCTCCTGGGTGGTGTCATGTTAAGCTCAACACAATGTACAGTGGTCAGATAGGCCAGGCACAGTCTCCACTCGTGGCACGAGCTGGGGATTATTGGTGAGAAGAAGGTCCAGGGTGTTGTCCTGCCTTGTTGGTTGCATCACCATTTGCTCCAGGCCGTGGTCATGGTTGATGTTGACAAGTTTGTGATGCAGGTCTGGGTAGGGGGATCTGGGCTTCAATGTCATCGTGGGCCAGTCCCAACCAGGGAAGTTAAGGTCCCACCCGATGAGCAGATGGGCGTTGGGTATTCTGGCTGCCTGGGTCACCGAGCCTTCCCACTGAGAAAGGCTCTCCTGGTCGCTGACTTTTGGACGATAGTAAGAGCATACATACATACAGTGCTCTTTTTCCCCGGAGCTGGATCTTTGCCCACACTATCTCACAGTCTGTGGACAATTTTATTCAGGAACTGCCATGCTGTCGAGGGTGACATGAACAGCAGCAAGGACACCTCCTCCACCACGCTGCCTATCCTTCCGGTATACTTTGTAGGAGTGACGATCAGGAAGGAATTCTGTGTCTTGAATTGAGGGGTCTAGCCATGTATCCGTGCCCAGGATGATATCAGGCTTCATGCTGTCGAGAAGGTGTGGTATCTCAGCTCTTCTGCTAATAACAGATTGGAAGTTTATATTCAACACCCTCAGCGGTGTCTGTCTCTCTGTCTGTCTGTCTCTCTGTCTCTGTCTCTCTCTCTCTCTCTCTCTCTCTCTCTCTCTCTCTCTCTCTCTCTCTCTCTCTCTCTCTCTCTCTCTCTCTCTCTCTCTCTCTCTCTCTCTCTCTCTCTCGTCTAATTATTTATTGATTTATTAATGTATTTATTACTGTTTTTGTGGCACTTTTTGTTGTTGTTGAGAATATATGAATGTTGTATGTTGAATAATGTTCAATTATGTCTAACATTTAAACATAATTTTGTTTTTTTGCATAACAAGCTTTCTTAACATTCCATTGATATGGGCCTATGGCCTAATCATTAAACATTCCAGTGTTCTAGTGTTATCTCTCTCTCTCTCTCTCTCTCTCTCTCTCTCTCTCTCTCTCTCTCTCTCTCTCTCTCTCAATATATATCTCTCTTCATCCTCCGAAGTCTGAGTGTGGCTGCCCACGTGGTGGGGTAATAAAAAACGGTCACACACGTAATGTTCTCATCCGTAGCTGATGCATTTTTGTGCCATAGTGTTCAAGTGCTTCGGCTGTTGGGATGATCCCTGGAGTCTTTAAGCCAGGCTAAGACAACAACAACAACATCTCTCTCTTCACCTTTACAAGAACAAAACCAAAAGACATTCAATTCATTTGCATGACATTCAAAACCAACACGCACACAACATTAAATGTTAAAATCAATTAAGCACACATTAATTATCTTGCAGAGATTGACAGTGACGCTCTTCCTGCACCATCTTGACTTCTAACTCTTAACTCTGTGCCCATGTCTTTGCATTGAGCTGTGCAGGTAGAGGTGTGCTCCTTAGTCCTTAAAGACCCAGCACGTCACGTGTCAAAATCACGGTTTTCACGTGTTTTCCCTCTTATAGCTGGTAAGAAATCTAAAGAAATCTTCCTAGCATAAGAGGGAATGTAACACGTGACGTGGGGGGTCTTTAAGGGGCAGACACACTGCATACGATGCGATCTGACTGTGGCATTTGTAAGGCATGGTTCTCATGAAATTCCACTGTCTAAAATGACTCTATTATGTGTACTTCCCCGTACACGAATCAGATTAAATAGCTGTATTTGTGTATCAGGCATTTCATGTAATGCGTGTGTTGGGGTCTACATGAGTACAGTGAACGAAAACAGCAGATTTATCTTTAGACGGAAGTATTTCACGTGATTCATGACTCACAGACATCGTCACAATCGGGTCGTAATCGGATCGCATCGTATGGGGTGCGATGCAGTGTGTCTGCAGTGTGCCTGCAGTGTGTCTGCCCCTCAAGCTTGGTGCCAGGTGGCGTTCCATTTGAAGTGAGCTGCTTCTTAGCAACGGCTAAACTGGCGTCCCCTGTCTGACTGACTGCGTGTCTGCCTGTCTGTCTGTCTGTCTGTCTGCATGCATGCCTGTCTGTCTGTCTATCTGTCTGTCTGTCTGCATGTCTGTCTGTCTGTCTGTCTGCCTGTCTGTCTGCCTGTCTGTCTGCCTGCCTGTCTGTCAGTGCATGCATGCATGCATGCCTGTCTGTCTGTCTGTCTGCCTGTCTGTATGCATGTCTGTCCGTCTGTCTGTCTGTCTGTCTGTCTCTCTGCCTGTCTGTATGTCTGCCTGCCTGTCTGTCTGTCTGTCTGCCAGCCTGCTTGCCTGCCCCCCCCCCCCCCCTCTCTCTCTCTCTCTTCTTTTCGCCTTTGTATGCTTGTATAAGGCATTTAAAATTCGTAGTCATATATATTCTCGAAATCTGTCTGTGTGCGTGTCTGTCTGTCTGTCTGTCTGTGTG
>JAGGCT020000174.1:0-22861 GCA_017654935.2 Phymorhynchus buccinoides
TCAATGGCCAGACCAAGAACAGCACCGCCAGTTAGACCCCCCCCACCCTACAATCCTGCCTGTAGGTGGTCCAGGATTTTGTAGAGGGCACCAATGTGTTAATTCAGCTCTTTCACTGGTCCAGACCAAGGAACAGCACTGCAGTTAGACCCCCCCCCCCCCCCCTACAATCCCTGCCTGAGTCGTCCAGGATTTTGTTAGAGGCCACCCATGGTTATTCAGATCCTCACTGCGTCTAGACGAGGACAGCGCTGCCAGTTAGAAACGCACACGCCCTCCCCCCCCCCCCCCCCCCCCCCCCGAGCTCTGTGGATACGGGATCTTTCATAAGAATATAGTTCCCTACCTTCGGAAGTTCAGGCTGAAGCTTCCTCGAATGTGTCACTCTTTTTGACTCTTGCCTTTCCTTTTGCCTATTTGTCATCTATTAAATACTATATTTCGCTTTACTGGCCTTTGTTCTAGACACTCTTAGATTTTCTCCAGCCAAAGCCGGACATGATCTTGCTCAAAATATACTTAGTTAGCAGCAGACGCATCGTGCTCATATGACAGAGACTGAGGAGCGATGGAAGTGACAAAGAAAAAAACACCCAGCCCCTCCACGGAGGTGCGGATGACGGGGGGGGGGGTGCGTGATGGCAGCAATCACCCGGCCCTCCACATGAGGGTGATTTACAGGATGACGATGGTGAATGGCAGGCAATCACACCCGGGCCCCCTCCACCTGAGGGTGAGGATGACGATGGTGATGGCAGCATCACCCGGCCCCTCCACCTGAGGGTTGAGGATGACGATGGTGACGGCAGCAATCACCCGGCCCCTCCACCTGAGGGTGAGGATGACGATGGTGACGCAGCAATCACCGGGGGGCCCCTCCACCTGAGGGTGAGGATGCGATGGGGGATGATGGCAGCAATCACCGCGCCCCTCCACCATGAGGCGTGAGGATGACGATGGTGACGAGCAGCAATCACCCGGCCCCTACACATGAGGGTGAGGATGACGATGGTGATGGCAGCAATCGCCCGGCCCCTCCACCTGACAGTGAGGATGACGATGGTGACGGCAGCAATCATTGATATCAGTGATACAGTGGAACCTCCCTTATAGAACACCTTCAAAAATATCCTAAATGAGGTCTTATAAGGGAGTGGTCCTATAAGGGAGGTAATTTTAATACCTACAAAAAAGGGCAATGTCTCAGAGAGTAGGTCTTATGTGGGAGGGAGTTTTATAAGGGAGGTTCCACTGTATGAAGGACTCCGCTCAATTCAAAATCAGAGAAGTTTCTTTGCATCGTATGTGGTAGGACATGATATTGGTTGTTGTGTCATGTCTGGTTGTCTGTAGTGTGCATGTCTGTGTGTTCGGCACATGGTGAGTTTCGACTTGATGTGGGTGAGTTTTGTGTGTGTGCATGTCTGTGTGTGTGCATGGTGAGTTTGACTTGATGTGGTGAGTTTGTGTGTGTGGTGTGTGTATGCACAGTATGAGTTTGACTTCTTGTGGGGAGTGTGCGCGTCTGTGTGGAACGTGAGCGAGTGTATCATGCATTTTATGGCGTTATTTCCCTGCATATATCGACATGCAGTTGATTGAACGTCTGAATACAGGTGTGGTCAATCCAAAACTGGTGTTATCTGTAAACACAGTGTGAGGAACGAATGAAGGAACGAATGGCGGAGTGAGCGAATTAGTCGCTGTGTGAGGAAGTAAGAAAATGAATGAGTGCAACAACAACAACAACAACATTCTGGCGAATGTCTTGAAAATAAATGAATTGTAAAACATATCTGTAGAGTGAAGTCTGTCGATCTGATCACAGTGTGAAGTCGGTTGCTTGTGTTTGGTGTGTCTGTGTTTATATGAGTGTGTCTGTGTTTATATGAATGTGTGTGTGTGTTTATATGAATGTGTGTGTGTGTTTATATGAATGTGTGTGTGTGTTTATATGAATGTGTGTGTGCTTGCGTGCACACATTTAACAATGTGTTTACTCTGTTTTGAATCTGCTGGCACATATTGAGGAAGACAGTTTCATTTTAATGTACAAACAAAGTTTTTGAATTTTGTAAGTACTGAAATGTCAACATGACACACACACACAAACACACAAACACACACAAACACAAACACACACAACACACACACACACACACACACACCCACTCACACACCACACACGACACACACACACACACATGGTGCAACGACCAAACTCTCAATACGTAAAAAGCATTGATAATGCAACTGTGGAGCGACTCTAAGACAAAAATGTCGGCAACACGCCGTTACCCATTGCTGCAGCACAAAGTTTTTCTGTTCTATACCAGATCTTATGGCCTGGAAGTCGAGTCTTGTGGGTATAGATGACAACAGGTTTTCTGCTCTATGCCAGATCTTATGGCCTGGAAGTTAAGTCTTGTGGTATAGATGACAACAGGTTTTCTGTTCTATACCAGATCTTATGGCCTGGAAGTCAAGTCTTGTGGTATAGATGACAACAGGTTTTCTGTTCTATACCAGATCTTATGGCCTGGAAGTCAAGTCTTGTGGTATAGATGACAACAGGTTTTCTGCTCTATACCAGATCTTATGGCCTGGAAGTTAAGTCTTGTGGTATAGATGACAACAGGTTTTCTGCTCTATGCCAGATCTTATGGCCTGGAAGTTAAGTCTTGTGGTATAGATGACAACAGGTTTTCTGTTCTATACCAGATCTTATGGCCTGGAAGTCAAGTCTTGTGGTATAGATGACAACAGGTTTTCTGCTCTATGCTAGATCTTATGGCCTGGAAGTCAAGTCTTGTGGTATAGATGACAACAGGTTTTCTGCTCTATGCCAGATCTTATGGCCTGGAAGTCAAGTCTTGTGGGTTAGATGACAACAGGTTTTCTGCTCTATACCAGATCTTATGGCCTGGAAGTCGAGTCTTGTGGGTTAGATGACAAAGGTAGAGGTCATGTATGCTCTTTTTTTTGTTTCTTTTTTTCGTTTGTTTTTTTTTTTTCTCATGCGCTGCACGCTCATTAAAGAACCCAGTAGCAACGAATTTGACAATTGATCAAAGCCTTCCCACCCCTCCTCCCTTCAGTCCCTCAACAAACCACATGCACGGCGCACCACACGCACGCATACGCACACACACACACATACAAACTCAATCATACACACACACACACAAACTCACTCATACACACACAAACATGTGTGTGCACGTGCGTTACAGTACATACACGCAGGCATTATAGTTTAAGTTACACACAGTCACAAAACCGCACCTTGTTTGTTTATCTATTGATTGATTTTTTTTAGTCTTAATAATTTTCACCATTGTGTGGACAGACTTCAAATAAAATCAATTAAATTTGATCTCTGTAGGATTATAAACCTACACCCCCCCCCAACCACCCCGCATTGTACAACTTTCACTGTACTCTTGGCCGCAGCTTCACACTAACGTCAGCCGGGGAGTCCACGTCCACTGTTTTCATTGGTTGACATCCTCCTCCCAAAGAGGCCAACAGTAAAGAGATGCGTTACAACAAACAAGTGTCCACTGTCACGGGACACCCAGCTGACTCTTTTTGGGAAGATAAAACTAGACTTTCAAACTCAGTGGGGTGGAGTGGGGAGTTGGGGGGGTGGTGGGCAGGCATTGCCCCAGCGTTGAGCAAGGCATTGCAGCCAAAGGCAAATGACGTGGCCTTTTGGAACGCTCTGCCCAACGCCACCGTGCAGGCCTGAGGGGGGGGGATGTACCATGGGCAAAGGCATCTCCAAAGGCATGACCTTGGGGCATTTAGGAACCTCTGCCACAAAACACCACCTGCAGGCCTGATGGGGGATGTGTAACCATGGGCCAGGCATCTCCAAAAAGGCGATGACGTGGCCTTTAGGAACCTCTGTCCTATTCGCCACCTGCAGGCCTGAGGGGGGGGATGTACCATGGGCAAGGCATCTCCAAAGGCATGACGTGGCCTTTAGGAACCTCTCCCCAACGCCACCTGCAGGCCTGAGGGGGGGGATGTACCATGGGCAAGGCATCTCCAAAGGCATGACTTGGCCTTTAGGAACCTCTGCCCAACACCACCTGCAGGCCTGAGGGGGGGATGTACCATGGGCAAGGCATCTCCGAAAGGCATGACGTGGTGTCCGCCTTTAGGAACCTCTCCCCTCAACGCCGCACCTGCAGGCCTGAGGGAGTGGGGATGTACCATGGGCAAGTGTCAGCTCCAAAGGCTATGGCGTGTGCCTTTATTAAACCTCTCCCCCAATATATCCACAACAAGCCCACCGAAAGTGCAGTCCTGACGGGGGGATGTACCATGGGCAAGGCAGCTCCAAAGGCATGGACGTGGCCTTTTGGAACCTCTGCCCAACGCCACCTGCAGGCCTGAGGGGGGGGATGTACCATGGGCAAGGCATCTCCAAAGGCATGGCGTGGCCTTTAGGAACCTCTCCCCAACGCCACCTGCAGGCCTGAGGGGGGGATGTACCATGGGCAAGGCATCTCCAAAGGCATGGCGTGGCCTTTAGGAACCTCTCCCCAACACCACCTGCAGGCCTGAGGGGGGGATGTACCATGGGCAAGGCAGCTCCAAAGGCCACGCCATGCCTTTGGAGATGCCTTGCCCATGGTACATCCCCCCCTCAGGCCTGCAGGTGGCGTTGGGGAGAGGTTCCTAAAGGCCACGTCATGCCTTTGGAGCTGCCTTGCCCATGGTACATCCCCACTCACTCAGGCCTGCAGGTGGCGTTGGGGAGAGGTTCCTAAAGGCCACGCACCATGCCTTTGGAGATGCCTTGCCCATGGGTACATCCCCCCCTCAGGCCTGCAGGTGGCGTTGGGGAGAGGTTCCTAAAGGCCACGCCATGCCTTTGGAGATGCCTTGCCCATGGTACATCCCCCCCTCAGGCCTGCAGGTGGCGTTGGGGAGAGGTTCCTAAAGGCCACGCCATGCCTTTGGAGCTGCCCTTGCCCATGGTACATCCCCCCTCAGGCCTGCAGGTGGTGTTGGGCAGAGGTTCCTAAAGGCCACCACGCCATAGCCTTTGGAGCTGCCTTGCCACATGGTACAATCCCCACTCAGGCTTTGCAGGTGCCTGCAGGTGCGTTGGGGAGAGGTTCACTAAAAGGCCACGTCATGCCTTTGGAGATGCCTTGCCCATGGTTACATCCCCCCCTCAGGCCTGCAGGTGGTGTTGGGCAGAGGATTCCCTAAAGGGCCAAGTCATGCCTTTGGATGATGCCCTTTCTGCCCATGGTACATCCCCCCCCTCAGGCCTGCAGGTGGTGTTGGGGAGAGGTTCCTAAAGGCCAAGTCATGCCTTTGGAGATGCCTTGCCCATGGTACATCCCCCCCCTCAGGCCTGCAGGTGGCGTTGGGCAGAGGTTCCTAAAGGCCACGTCATGCCTTTGGAGATGCCTTGCCCATGGTACATCCCCCCATCAGGCCTGCAGGTGGTGTTGGGCAGAGGTTCCTAAAGGCCAAGTCATGCCTTTGGAGATGCCTTGCCCATGGTACATCCCCCCCCTCAGGCCTGCAGGTGGCGTTGGGCAGAGGTTCCAAAAGGCCACGTCATGCCTTTGGAGCTGCCTTGCTCCAACAGCTGGGGCAATGCCTGCCCCCCACCCCCCCCCCTCACCCTCCACCCCACTGAGTGTGAAAGTCCAGTCTTCCCAAAAAGAGTCAGCTGGGTGTCCCGTGACAGTGGACACTTGTTTGTTGTAACGCATCTCTTTACTGTTGGCCTCTTTGGGAGGAGGATGTCAACCAATGAAAACAGTGGACGTGGACTCCCCGGCTGACGTTAGTGTGAAGCTGCGGCCAAGAGTACAGTGAAAGTTGTACAATGGTGGGGGGTGGGGGGGGGGGTGTTGTTTTATATCCTACAGAGATCAAATTTAATTGATTTTATTTGAAGTCTGTCCACACAATGGTGAAAATTATTAAGACTAAAAAAAATCAATCAATAGATAAACAAACAAGGTGCGGTTTTGTGACTGTGTGTAACTTAAACTATAATGCCTGCGTGTATGTACTGTAACGCACGTGCACACACATGTTTGTGTGTGTATGAGTGAGTTTTGGGTGTGTGTGTGTGTATGAGTGAGTTTGTGTGTGTGTGTATGTGCGTATGCGTGCGTGTGTGAGCGTGCATGTGTTTGTGAGTGACTGAAGGGAGGAGGGGTGGGAAGGCTTTGATCAATTGTCAAATTCGTTGCTACTGGGTTCTTTAATGAGCGTGCAGCGCATGAGCATACATGACCTCTACCTTTGTCATCTAACCCACAAGACTCGACTTCCAGGCCATAAGATCTGGTATAGAGCAGAAAACCTGTTGTCATCTAACCCACAAGACTTGACTTCCAGGCCATAAGATCTGGTATAGAACAGAAAACCTGTTGTCATCTATACCACAAGACTTGACTTCCAGGCCATAAGATCTGGCATAGAGCAGAAAACCTGTTGTCATCTATACCACAAGACTTGACTTCCAGGCCATAAGATCTGGTATAGAGCAGAAAACCTGTTGTCATCTATACCACAAGACTTGACTTCCAGGCCATAAGATCTAGCATAGAGCAGAAAACCTGTTGTCATCTATACCACAAGACTTGACTTCCAGGCCATAAGATCTGGCATAGAGCAGAAAACCTGTTGTCATCTATACCACAAGACTTGACTTCCAGGCCATAAGATCTGGTATAGAACAGAAAACCTGTTGTCATCTATACCACAAGACTTGACTTCCAGGCCATAAGATCTGGTATAGAACAGAAAACCTGTTGTCATCTATACCACAAGACTTAACTTCCAGGCCATAAGATCTGGCATAGAGCAGAAAACCTGTTGTCATCTATACCACAAGACTTGACTTCCAGGCCATAAGACATAGAGCAGAAAACCTTTGTGCTGCAGCCTGGGTCTGGGCGTGTTGCCGACATTGTCTTAGAGTCACTCCACAGTTGCATTATCAATGCTTTTTACGTTTGAGTGGTTTGGATGTTGCACCATGTGTGTGTGTGTGTGTGTGGTGTGTGTGTGTGTGTGTGTGTGTGTGTGTGTGTGTGTGTGTGTGTGTTTGTGTGTATTTGTGTGTGTGTGTGTGTTTGTGTGTGTGTGTCATGTTGACATTTCAGTACTACAAAATTCAAAAACTTTGTTGTACATTAAAATGAAACTGTCTTCCTCAATATGTGCCAGCAGATTCAAAACAGAGTAAACACATTGTTAAATGTGTGCACGCAAGCACACACACATTCATATAAACACACACACACATTCATATAAACACACACACACATTCATATAAACACACACACACATTCATATAAACACAGACACACTCATATAAACACAGACACACCAAACACAAGCAACCGACTTCACACTGTGATCAGATCGACAGACTTCACTCTACAGATATGTTTTACAATTCATTTATTTTCAAGACATTCGCCAGAATGTTGTTGTTGTTGTTGTTGCACTCATTCATTTTCTTACTTCCTCACACAGCGACTAATTCGCTCACTCCGCCATTCGTTCCTTCATTCGTTCCTCACACTGTGTTTACAGATAACACCAGTTTTGGATTGACCACACCTGTATTCAGACGTTCAATCAACTGCATGTCGATATATGCAGGGAAATAACGCCATAAAATGCATGATACACTCGCTCACGTTCCACACAGACGCGCACACTCCCCACAAGAAGTCAAACTCATACTGTGCATACACACACCACACACACAAACTCACCACATCAAGTCAAACTCACCATGCACACACACAGACATGCACACACACAAACTCACCACATCAAGTCAAACTCACCATGTGCACACACACACAGACATGCACACACAGACACACAGACATGCACACACACCAAATCATGTCCTACTAATACTATGCAAAGAACTTCTCTGATTTTGACTTGAGCGGAGCTCCTTCATACGATGGAACCTCCCTTATAAAAGCCCCCTCCCACATAAGACCTACTTCTCCAAGACATTGCCCTTTTTTGTAAATATTAAAATTACCTCCCTTATAAGACCACTCCCTTATAAGACCTCATCTTGGGATGACGTTTTTGAAGGTGTTTCTAAGGGAGGTTCCACTGTATCACTGATATCAATGATTGCTGCCGTCACCATCGTCATCCTCACTGTCAGGTGGAGGGGCCGGGCGATTGCTGCCATCACCATCGTCATCCTCACCCTCAGGTGGAGGGGCCGGGTGATTGCTGCCGTCACCATCGTCATCCTCACCCTCAGGTGGAGGGGCCGGGTGATTGCTGCCATCACCATCGTCATCCTCACCCTCAGGTGGAGGGGCCGGGTGATTGCTGCCGTCACCATCGTCATCCTCACCCTCAGGTGGAGGGGCCGGGTGATTGCTGCCGTCACCATCGTCATCCTCACCCTCAGGTGGAGGGGCCGGGTGATTGCTGCCATCACCATCGTCATCCTCACCCTCAGGTGGAGGGGCCGGGTGATTGCTGCCATCACCATCGTCATCCTCACCCTCAGGTGGAGGGGCCGGGTGATTGCTGCCATCACCATCGTCATCCTCACCCTCAGGTGGAGGGGCTGGGTGTTTTTTTCTTTGTCAACTTCCATCGCTCACGGGTCATGATCTTGTCTGTCATTTATGAGCACAGATGCGTCATGCTGCTAACTAAGGAATATTTGAGCAAAGCATGTCCGGCTTTGGCTGGAGAAAATCTAAGAGTGTCTAGAACAAAGGCCAGTAAAGCAGAAATATAGTATTTAATAGATGACAATAGGCAAAAGGAAAAGGCAAGAGTCAAAAAGAGTGACAGATTAGAGGAAGTTACAAGCACAGAACTTCCAGAAGGTAGGGGAACTATTTCTATGAAAGATCCCCCGGTATCCCCACAGAAGCTCGGGGGGGGTTGGAAGGGCGTGTGCTGTTTCTAACTGGCAGCGCTGTTCCTCGGTCTAGACCAGTGAAGAGCTGAATTAACACATGGGTGCCTCTACAAAATCCTGGACAACCTACAGGCAGGGATTGTAAGGGGGGGGGGGGGGGGGGGGTCTAACTGGCAGTGCTGTTCCTTGGTCTGGACTCAGTGAAGAGCTGAATTAACACATGGGTGCCTCTACAAAATCCTGGACAACCTACAGGCAGGGATTGTAGGGTGGGGGGGTCTAACTGGCAGTGCTGTTCCTTGGTCTGGACCAGTGAAGAGCTGAATTAACACATGGGTGCCTCTACAAAATCCTGGACAACCTACAGGCAGGGATTGTAGGGTGGGGGGGTCTAACTGGCAGTGCTGTTCCTTGGTCTGGACCAGTGAAGAGCTGAATTAACACATGGGTGCCTCTACAAAATCCTGGACAACCTACAGGCAGGGATTGTAGGGGGGGGGGGGGGGTGGGGGGGTCTAACTGGCAGTGCTGTTCCTTGGTCTGGACCTGTGAAGAGGCTGAATTAACACATGGGTGCCTCTACAAAATCCTGGACAACCTACAGGCAGGGATTGTAGGGTGGGGGGGTCTAACTGGCAGTGCTGTTCCTCGGTCTGGACCAGTGAAGAACTGAATTAACACATGGGTGCCTCTACAAAATCCTGGACAACCTGCAGGCAGGGATTGTAGTCTCCTAGTCTAGGCCCCCGCCTCTCCTCCCGAAGTTGAAGGAAAAACGCTATTTCAAAGAACATGACAGGCTCTCTTTGAAACAAAGTACAAATCTAGGGCCTGACATGGGCAGTGACAGGTGGTTGAAATCTAGGGCCTGACATGGGCATATTGTCACTAATAACGTATTATCCTCTTCATCAGCACCCTCCTCCTCCTCAAGCTGGGGGCTCAGGGTTGTCGTCCAACTGGCGATATCGTTCCTGGGTCTTGGCCAATCGCTGCATTTTGTTGGCAGATGACACGTTGTCGAGGGCAACACTGACCGAGGTCGCTGACCCCAGCCCTGCATTCTGATTGGCTCTGAGCTCCACCGTGACCTGACGGGAAGGAAAAGGAAGAAAACGAAGTGAAATAATAACGTCAATGTTTCAAACACACACACATTTTTTTTTTTTCTCTGAATTTCTCTCTCTCTGCCTGTCTGTGTCTGTCACAGGCTCAGTTATTCCAAAGTTGTTTTTCCCCACACTACTTTGCTCTCACACTCTCTCTGTGTCTCTCTCTTTTTTGCTTTGTTTTGCATTTGTATGTTATCTTTGAGGGCAACATGTAAACACGCCCGCTGTGTACTTATACATTTTCCCTCAATACAAAGTTTCCTTCGTTCCTTCGTTCCTTTCTGACTCACAGGTTCAGCGACTCCGGTGTTGTTTTTCCCCAGACCGCTCCCTTCCTTCCATCCCATCTTAGCCAGCATCCGATGGCCTTTGTTTGTGGACGACAGAGGCCTGCAATGAGGGGAGGAAGGAAGGAAATGAACAATGAATACATACATCATTAATAATGATAATAATTGAATTAGAAAATGACTGATTGATGGACTAAATGAATTAATGAAAAGAAAGGAATGATGAATGAATGAAAAAATGACTGACTGACTGAATGAATGAATGAAAAGGAATGATGAATGAATGAAAAAAATGACTGACTGACTGACTGAATGAATGAAAAACAACAACCAGGAATGAATTAATTAATGAATACAAAAATGTAAATAAATTAATGAGTACATCAATGAAGGAAAAAAACGAATGAAAAAAATGAATGAGTGAATAACTGAAGCGATTGAATGAGTGAGTTAATAAATGAATGTATCAATAAAATGAATGAATAAAGACTGAATGAATCAATGAGTGAATGCATGAATAAATAAATGAATTAATCAATACACGAATGAATGAATGAATATGTGAATAAATCAATCAAGTGAACGAACAAAATAATGAAATAAAACAAGCAACAATTTCAATTACTGCTGCTGCTTATGTTGACAAGAAACACACACACACCAGACCTGCTCACCCCCTACACAAGTCTTGAGTAGTCTGGATAGCTGAAATGAGTAGTTTGGGATCAAAATGTGTAGTTTTATTCATTAAACCATCAAACAATGTTCACTGAAAATGAGTAATTAGAGCATTATTTTCAATTTTGAAGAGTAGCAGAGGTCCAAATTGAGTAGAACATTAATCGAAAAGAGTAGAGTAAACAGGTCTGGCACACACACACACACAGTGAACACACACACAAGCACACACGGTGAACACAGACCTATGCACAGAGGCGGGCCTTTCCTTGGCCTGTTGATGGCTGTGATGCTGACTTCTCACAACACACACACACACAGTGACACACACACACACACATGGTGAACACAGACCTATGCACAGAGGCGGGCCTTTCCTTGGCCTGTTGATGGCTGTGGTGCTGACTTCCCACAACACACACACACACAGTGAACACACACACACACACACACATGGTGAACACAGACCTATGCACAGAGGCGGGCCTTTCCTTGGCCTGTTGATGGCTGTGATGCTGACTTCCCACACACACACACACACAGTGAACACACACACACACACACACACACGGTGAACACAGACCTATGCACAGAGGCGGGCCTTTCCTTGGCCTGTTGATGGCTGTGGTGCTGACTTCCCACAACACACACACACACAGTGAACACACACACACAGTGAACACACACACCACACACAGTGAACACACACACACACACACACACATGGTGAAGACAGACCTATGCACAGAGGCGGGCCTTTCCTTGGCCTGCTGGTGGCTGTGGTGCTGACTTCCCACAACGCACACACACACACACACACAGTGAACACACACACACACACACACACGGTGAACACAGACCTATGCACAGAGGCGGGCCTTTCCTTGGCCTGTTGATGGCTGTGGTGCTGACTTCCCACAAAGCGCCGCCTGGTCTCAGCTTTGTCCTCATACTGCGGGTTGTGGATGGCCGGAGTGTTGTCCACATAGGAACAGTTCTGTAACAAACACCAACAACAACAATATGAGGTTGCACGAGAAAACTCTACATAAGTTGCACACAAAGAAAAGCAACAACAAAATATCAACAACACTAAAAATATCAACAATACTAAAAATATCAACAATACTAAAAATATCAACAACACTAAAAATATCAACAATACTAAAAATATCAACTATACTAAAAATATCAACAACACTAAAAATAACAATACTAAAAATATCAACAATACTAAAAATATCAACAATACTAAAAATATCAACAATACTAAAAATATCAACAACACTAAAAATATCAACAATACTAAAAATATCAACAATACTAAAAATATCAACAACACTAAAAATATCAACAATACTAAAAATATCAACAATACTAAAAATATCAACAATACTAAAAATATCAACAACACTAAAAATATCAACAATACTAAAAATATCAACAACACTAAAAATATCAATACTAAAAATATCAACAATACTAAAAATATCAACAATACTAAAAATATCAACAATACTAAAAATATCAACAATACTAAAAATATCAACTATACTAAAAATATCAACAACACTAAAAATATCAACAATACTAAAAATATCAACAATACTAAAAATATCACATTTCTTTTTAGGTCAATTTTTATCTACATTTATACATATTCTGCCAACATTCAAAACATTAAATCAAACTTTGAATGAATTGTATTTGTTTTGTTTCATCATAATCAAATCAGAGGAAACTAAGAGTCCAAACTATCTTCCAAGTCAGATTTCTACAAATGGTGCATCTTGGATGGCAAGCTTCAAATGGGAGTCAAATCAAAACTAATGAACATATTCACATTTTGTTTCATTTGTTTGGAATGTCTGCTTAATCTTGTGAAAACAAAATCTCAGTCTGGGGAATAGTATCGCCTTAAAGTCCGTAAAATACGGTATGCAAAAATGCCAGTATGTTTGGCTTCATCATAGTTGCGCCATGACAGGAAAAAACCATGGCAATGTTATTACTGACAGTTGAAAACCAGAGTAGTGTCCTTACCGCCAGTCCGTATTTCTTCTTGATTTGCTTCAGCTGTCGTCGGGCATGTTTCTATGGTAATATTATTACTGACAGTTGAAAACCAGAGTAGTGTCCTTACCGCCAGTCCGTATTTCTTCTTGATTTGCTTCAGCTGTCGTCGGGCATGTTTCTTCTTCTCTGCCTTGCTCACTACAATGTGGTCTGTTCGCAAAACAACAACACAAATATTAATAGCAACAACACAAATATTAATACCAACAGTACCACAAATATTAATAGCAATAACACAAATATTAATACCAACAACACAAATATTAATACCAACAGCACCAGAAATATTAATACCAACAACACAAATATTAATACCAACAACACAAATATTAATACCAACAACACCACAAATATTAATACCACCAAGAACACAAATATGAATACCAATGTGAGAGGGAGGATCTATTCCAGGAGGCCGTGAAGACACTGACTGACCAAGCAAACAAGCCTGACGCAATGCCACACTGGAGCAGGAAGTGCTTCAGATGTCATCAACCGGGACATTTCGCACGGGACAGTCATTCACTCTCAGACCCAGCAGCTGAGCTAGAGGTGGTGCCAGCTCCTGCGCTATGCTATACCCAAAGGGACCTATGCCCTGTAAGTAATTATTGGTGCTTTTATTTTAAAAATAATCTTTGTGACTGATTATATGACAGCTTTTCAGAAACCCAATCTGAGGCTCTAGTGCGTAAATGCACAATATCTCTACCTTTTCAGAAACCCAATCTGAGGCTCTAGTGCGTAAATGAGCAATATCTCTACCTTTTCAGAAACCCAATCTGAGGCTCTAGTGCGTAAATGCGCAATATCTCTACCTTTTCAGAAACCCAATCTGAGGCTCTAGTGCGTAAATGCGCAATATCGCTACCTTTTCAGAAACCCAATCTGAGGATCTAGTGCGTACATGCGCATGATCTCTACCTTTTCAGAAACCCAATCTGAGGCTCTAGTGCGTAAATGCGCAATATCGCTACCTTTTCAGAAACCCAATCTGAGGATCTAGTGCGTACATGCGCATGATCTCTACCTTTTCAGAAACCTAGCACCCCTCTCTCTCTCACTATTGCAGTAAGTCTCTTGTTGCTTTAATACAGCCAACACCCAATCTCTCCATATGCCTCTCTCTCTGTCTCCATCTCTCTCTCTGTCTCATCTCAATCTCTCTCTGTCTCCATCTCTCAATCTCTCTGTCTCCATCTCTCAATCTCTCTGTATCCATCTCTCAATCTCTGTTTCCATCTCTCAATCTCTGTCTCCAACTCTCAGTTTCTTTCTGTCTGAGAGATGGAGACAGAGAGAGATTGAGAGATGCAGACACTGGACACTGGAATAAAGTTTTCCAGTGTCCAGTGTCTGCATCTTTCAATCTCTCTCTGTCTCCATATCTCAATCTCTCTCTCTGTCTCTTTCTCTCAATCTCTCTGTCTCCATCTCTCAATCTCTCTGTCTCCATCTCTCAATCTCCCTGTATCCATCTCTCAATCTCTCTGTCTCCTTCTCCCAATCTCTCTCTGTGTAGATTGTGTTATGTTCTCACTATTTTAGCAGTCACATCATAAGGCGCACCCACCACATTATACACACAATGTAGATTGTGTTATTTTCTTCTTATTTCATCAGTCACATTATGAGGCGCACCCACCACATTATACACACAATGTAGATTGTGTTATGTTCTCACTATTTCATCAGTCACATTATGAGGCGCACCCACCACATTATACACAATGTAGATTGTGTTATGTTCTCACTATTTCATCAGTCACATTATGAGGCGCACCCACCACATTATACACAATGTAGATTGTGTTATGTTCTCACTATTTCATCAGTCACATTATGAGGCGCAGGGGTCTCAGTCTGGGGAAAAGTTTCGTCTTATAGTCCGAACAATATGGTACAGCTTTGTTAGAAGTATAATTTTGTTGCTAAATATTTGAATCATTGATAATGTGCTCCTCACAAAATAAGTCATATTGACACCCCCCTCCCTAAGGTGCCTTTTAGGGAATACAACTATTGTCACTGTCTCACTCTCATGTTGAACCCCCCCCCCCCCCCCCCCTTCCTAACGGAGTGGTGTCTTTTAAGGAATACAACTATTGTCACTGTCTCACTCTGTGTGTCTCTGTCTCACCGTTGCAGACAGTCTCTCAACTATTGTCTCTGTCTCCCTCTCTGTGTCTCTGTCTCACCGTTGCAGACAGTCTCTCAACTATTGTCTCTGTCTCCCTCTCTGTGTCTCTGTCTCACCGTTGCAGACAGTCTCTCAACTATTGTCTCTGTCTCCCTCTCTGTGTCTCTGTCTCACCGTTGCAGACAGTCTCTCAACTATTGTCTCTGTCTCCCTCTCTGTGTCTCTGTCTCACCGTTGCAGACAGTCTCTCAACTATTGTCTCTGTCTCCCTCTCTCCCTCTCTGTGTCTCTGTCTCACCGTTGCAGACAGTCTCTCGCTGTTTCAAGGCAGCCAACACCTGTCCTGGCTCGCACCTATCGCACGTCTCCGTCCCCGGGTGGATGTGAAGCAACAGCTGCGTACCCCCCACCCGCAATGTGTCCCCGTGGGACAAAACAGCCGCCTTCCCCTGCAACAAACCCACAACACAACTAAACAATAATAACAACATTCTAATAACGCTTCGTGGGACAATTTCTTGCAGAAAGTGTAAATAGTGTTTAAAAGTAGGGTCACGGTCAGACACGCTGTCTGACTGGATTTGTTAGAGAGAGAGAGAGAGAGAGAGAGAGAGAGAGAGAGAGAGAGAGAGAGAGAGAGAGAGAGAGAGAGAGAGAGAGAGAGAGAGAGAGAGAGAGAGTTGTTCCCCTTTTTCCTTCTTCACGTGCACAGGGTGATGCACGCGTTTCAAATAAAGTCCGTGGCATTGACAAGACAGTGTTCACTCGTTTTTCTTTTTTTTTCCAAAAACCTCAGGAGCAGCTAGCCTAGGTTTGGGCAGTCATTCTTCATCGTTGGACCAGACAAGTCGGATCGAGACCTGTTTGGGGAAGCAGACACTTCTGCTAAAAGTCGACTATTTTTCATCTGAGAGGAATCGTCTCAGGGCTTGAGTCTTCGCTGACTCAAGGGAAATCATCATCATTCTATAGTTTTATTATCGACGACGACGACAGACTCCCGCCACCTTTTCCCCTGTATCAAAAACCAGCCGCAACTCATTCAAGAAACTCGCCAGCGGCCAGAGAGTTACGCTGAGAACCAGCCGCGAGTCTTTGGAGGGAAGACGGGACTAGCCACAGGCCTTTGGAGGGAGGACAGGACCAAGCCAGCTGTCCCTGCTGAGGTTTTGGGCGACTCGAGAGCGTGTTGGGGAACCCTGGGAGCTTTTTGACTGTCTTTTCACCAGCGAGATGCGCTGATTGTTGATGTGGAAGCTGATGCTGAGGCTGACATTGAAGCTGAAGTTCGTGCTGAGCCTGACGTTGAGGCCGATGCTGACGTTGCCTGTGCCAAGGGCGGATGCCCTTTGGGATTGATCTCGCGGACCTGAACTTTTGAGGGACCATCACCCGCGTCCGGGCTTCTGCTTCTTCCTGTGCTTCTACGGTTGTGAGTAGGAGACAGAATCATCGACTAGTTGGGGGAAAGGGGTGGTGGTGGTGGACAGTGTGCGAGTGGCGACAGCGGGAAGGGAGGGTAAATTTAGTTAGATCGTTAGTTGCTTCATATCATTCATTTGTCCCCTTTTGGTATTCTTTATTAGGTTTGGATGGGATTGGGGGGTGTAGTTTATGGAAAGATCTTTGGGGTTTTCATTTCTCTTCACCACTTCTTCTATCTAGATAGGTAAGCCCGCTCTTGACACTTTCATTTCATTGTCTAGGAATTGTATTGCGGTGCTTGCGTGTGTTTTGGAATAAATGTTGTCTTTGTAAATGTATTTCCTCTGCCTGGACTGGTGTGTAGTCGAGGTACGCTAGTGGATCGTGGTGTTCTTTCTGAACCTGTCCGCCTGAGATCGTTCCTTCGGGATCAGTCTGGGGAGCGTGACACCCCCTTTTTGTTGTCGTTGACTAAACCCCTGTCAGATTTGCATATCGTTAAGCTTGTAGAATTGTATATCAATAATGTTATGACCATGGCCACTTGCATATCATTTGTTATTTTCCTGATCTTGTCAATTTATATAAAAGGTTAATTAACATAGGTGGTTTGCATAAATGGTACATTTTCTGATCTTGGCAATTTACAGAAATGGTCCATTTTCCCACCTTGGCAATAAGCATAAATGGTTATTTTTCTAAGCTACGATTTGCATAAAAATGGATAAATTCCTGACCTTGGTGAGTTGAGTATTGTTGAGGAAAGTGCCATTCTGACTGCCCAAGTCTTCCACAGTGTAGAAAGCAATGTCTGCATCATACTTTATCTCACCGTGAATCTGAAAACATCAACCATCACGATCAGAGAGAGAGAGAGAGAGAGAGATAGATAGAGAGAGAGAGAGAGAGATAGAGAGATAGAGAGAGAGAGAGAGAGAGAGAGAGAGAGAGAGAGAGAGAGAGAGAGAGAGAGAGAGAGAGAGAGAGAGAGAGAGAGTTCAGTCTTCCACAGTGTAGAAAGCAATGTCTGCATCATACTTTTATCTCACCGTGAATCTGAAAACACCAACCATCACGATCAGAGAGAGAGAGAGAGATATAGAGAGAGAGAGAGAGAGAGAGAGAGAGAGAGAGAGAGAGAGGAGAGAGAGAGAGAAGAGAGAGAGAAGAGAGATTGAGAGAGAGAGAGAGAGAGAGAGAGAGAGAGAGAGAAGAGAGAGAGAGAGAGAGAGAGAGAGAGACAGGCAGACAGAGAGACAGACAGAGAGGATAAGAAAAAGAGACAGGCAGACAGACAGAGAGAGACACAGAGGGGGGAGAGAGAGACAGGCAGACAGACAGAGAGAGACAGACAGACAGAGAGAGAGAGACAGACAGAGAGACAGAGAGAGACACAGAGGGGGAGAAAGAGACAGGCAGACAGACAGAGAGAGACAGAGAGGGAGAGAGAGACAGGACAGACAGAAAGAGAGAGAAGACAGAGAGGGGAGAAAGAGACAGGCAGACAGACAGAGAGAGGACACAGAGGGAGTGAGAGAGACAGGCAGACAGACAGAGAGAGACACAGAGGGGGAGAAAGAGACAGGCAGACAGACAGAGAGAGACACAGAGGGGGAGAGAGAGACAGGCAGACAGACAGAGAGAGACACAGAGAGGGAGAGAGAGAGACAGGCAGACAGAGAGAGACTAGACACAGAGGGGAGAAAGAGACAGGCAGACAGACAGAGAGAGACACAGAGGGGGAGAGAGAGACAGGCAGACAGACAGAGAGAGGACACAGAGGAGAAGAGACAGGCAGACGAGAGAGAGAGAGAGACAGAAGAGAGAGAGAGAGACAGCAGACAGACAGAGAGAGACACAGAGGGGGAGAAAGAGACAGGCAGACAGACAGAAAGAGACACAGAGAGGGGAGAGAGAGAGACAGGCAGACAGACAGAGAGAGACACAGAGGGAGAGAGAGACAGAGAGAACAGACAGAAAGAGAGAGACAACAGAGGGGGAGACGGAGAGACAGGCAGACAGACAGAGAGAGACACAGAGGGAGAGAGAGAGACACAGAGGGGGGAGAGAGAGAGTACAGGCAGACAGACAGAGAGAGACACAGAGGGGGAGAGAGAGACAGGCAGACAGACAGAGAGAGACACCAGAGGGAGAGAGAGACAGGCAGACAGACAGAGAGCGTCATTCTAATCGGAGCATGTTGCTTCTTTCCCCAGCAGGTCACAGGTTCCCACATTGTACATCATTCATTCACATGGATACAGGTTCCCACATTGTACATCATTCATTCACATGGATACAGGTTCCCACATTGTACATCATTCATTCACATGGATACAGGTTCTTGTAAGCAAGACAATAACATAGTCTGTGTTGTTTTGCCGAGATCGGCATAGTGTTGACACTAACAGCTTCTTACTATTAGTCATGCATTTAAAGGCAAGGATCTGAATCTGGAAAAAACCCATTGTCTGATAGTGATAGTCCATAATAAATGGTCACTATGTCTGATAGTGATAGTCCATAATCAATGGTCACTAACTATTTCTGATAGTGATAGTCCATAATCAATGGTCACTATGTCTGATAGTGATAGTCCATAATCAATGGTCACTATGTCTGATAGTGATAGTCCATAATAAATGGTCACTATGTCTGATAGTGATAGTCCATAATCAATGGTCACTATGTCTGATAGTGATAGTCCATAATCAATGGTCACTATGTCTGATAGTGATAGTCCATAATAAATGGTCACTATGTCTGATAGTGATAGTCCATAATCAATGGTCACTAACTATTTCTGATAGTGATAGTCCATAATCAATGGTCACTATGTCTGATAGTGATAGTCCATAATCAATGGTCACTATGTCTGATAGTGATAGTCCATAATAAATGGTCACTATGTCTGATAGTGATAGTCCATAATCAATGGTCACTATGTCTGATAGTGATAGTCCATAATAAATGGTCACTATGTCTGATAGTTATAGTCCATAATAAATGGTCACTATGTCTGATAGTTATAGTCCATAATAAATGGTCACTATGTCTGATAGTGATAGTCCATAATCAATGGTCACTATGTCTGATAGTGATAGTCCATAATAAATGGTCACTATGTCTGATAGTTATAGTCCATAATAAATGGTCACTATGTCTGATAGTGATAGTCCATAATAAATGGTCACTATGTCTGATAGTGATAGTCCATAATAAATGGTCACTATGTCTGATAGTGATAGTCCATAATCAATGGTCACTATGTCTGATAGTGATAGTCCATAATCAATGGTCACTATGTCTGATAGTGATAGTCCATAATCAATGGTCACTAACTATGTCTGATAGTGATAGTCCATAATCAATGGTCACTAACTATGTCTGATAGTGATAGTCCATAATCAATGGTCACTATGTCTGATAGTTATAGTCCATAATAAATGGTCACTATGTCTGATAGTTATAGTCCATAATAAATGGTCACAAACTATGTCTGATAGTGATAGTCCATAATAAATGGTCACTATGTCTGATAGTGATAGTCCATAATAAATGGTCACTATGTCTGATAGTGATAGTCCATAATCAATGGTCACTATGTCTGATAGTGATAGTCCATAATCAATGGTCACTATGTCTGATAGTGATAGTCCATAATCAATGGTCACTAACTATGTCTGATAGTGATAGTCCATAATAAATGGTCACTAACTAATAGGAATGAAGGCGGCAGAGTGGGCAAGACGTCTTCAAATTCAATCCGTGAGTGACCCCAGATCCAATCCCAGCCTCGCCCTTTCTTTCCAGTTCGACGGGAAAAATCGAACTGAACGTCGAGTCCTTCGGATGGGGACTTAATTCAGGTCTAAGTCTGCGCCCGTTTTTTTTTTGCGCTTTACACATGTAAAAATAACCACGGCAGTTGAAAGTCGATAAGAGCAGGGAAAAATCCTGCTGCCTGGTATGAACCAAATTGATAGCTAGGTTTATCAAGTCTGCCCCCTCCCCCCTTGTCACCCCACCCCACCCCTCAAAAAGGTGGTGCAGCACTAGCAGCAACACACTCTCCAGATGGGAGCAGCGGGGATTTCACAGACAAGAATACAACCAATACTAATACCAATGCTGCACCGCAGTCATTTCCAGTCATGCACCTTGCTGATGGATATATCGTCATAGCAATACCAATGATGCACTGCAGTCATTCCCAGCATGCACCTTGCTGATGGATATATCGTCATAGCAATACCAACGATGCACTACAGTCATTCCCAGCATGCACCTTGCTGACGGATATATCGTCATAGCAATACCAACGATGCACTACAGTTAGTCCCAGCATGCACCTTGCTGATGGATATATTGTCATAGCAATACCAACGATGCACTACTGTTAGTCCCAGCATGCACTTTGCTGACAGATATATCGTCAAAGCAATACTAACGATGCACTGCACTACAGTCATTCCCAGCATGCACCTTGCTGACGGATATATCGTCATAGCAATACCAACGATGCACTACTGTTAGTCCCAGCATGCACCTTGCTGATGGATATATCGTCATAGCAATACCAACGATGCACTACAGTCATTCCCAGCATGCACCTTGCTGACGGATATATCGTCATAGCAATACCAACGATGCACTACAGTCATTCCCAGCATGCACCTTGCTGATGGATATATCGTCATAGCAATACCAACGATGCACTACTGTTAGTCCCAGCATGCACCTTGCTGACGGATATATCGTCATAGCAATACCAACGATGCACTACAGTCATTCCCAGCATGCACCTTGCTGACGGATATATCGTCAAAGCAATACTAACGATGCACTGCACTACAGTCATTCCCAGCATGCACCTTGCTGAAAGATATATCGCCATAGCAATACCAACAATGCACTACTGTTAGTCCCAGCATGCACCTTGCTGACGGATATATCGTCATAGCAATACCAACGATGCACTACTGTTAGTCCCAGCATGCACCTTGCTGACGGATATATCGTCAAAGCAATACTAACGATGCACTGCACTACAGTCATTCCCAGCATGCACCTTGCTGAAAGATATATCGCCATAGCAATACCAACAATGCACTACTGTTAGTCCCAGCATGCACCTTGCTGACGGATATATCGTCAAAGCAATACTAACGATGCACTGCACTACAGTCATTCCCAGCATGCACCTTGCTGACGGATATATCGTCAAAGCAATACTAACGATGCACTGCACTACAGTCATTCCCAGCATGCACCTTGCTGACGGGGATATCGTCATAGCAATACCAATGATGCACTGCAGTCATTCCCAGCATGCACCTTGCTGACGGGGATATCGTCATAGCAATACCAACGATGCACTGCAGTCACTCCCAGCACCCACCTTGCTGACGGATATATCGTCATAGCAATACCAGCATGCACCTTGCTGACGGGGATATCGTCATAGCAATACCAATGATGCACTGCAGTCACTCCCAGCACCCACCTTGCTGACGGATATATCGTCATAGCAATACCAGCACCCACCTTGCTGACGGATCTATCGTCATAGCAATACCAGCACCCACCTTGCTGACGGATCTATCGTCATAGCAATACCAGCACCCACCTTGCTGACGGATGCATCGTCATAGCAATACCAGCACCCACCTTGCTGACGGATCCATCGTCATAGCAATACCAGCACCCACCTTGCTGACGGATCTATCGTCATAGCAATACCAGCACCCACCTTGCTGACGGATCTATCGTCATAGCAATACCAGCACCCACCTTGCTGACGGATCTATCGTCATAGCAATACCAGCACCCACCTTGCTGACGGATCTATCGTCAAAGCAATACCAGCACCCACCTTGCTGACGGATCTATAGTCATAGCAATACCAGCACCCACCTTGCTGACGGATCTATCGTCAAAGCAATACCAGCACCCACCTTGCTGACGGATCAATCGTCATAGCAATACCAGCACCCACCTTGCTGACGGATCAATCGTCATAGCAATACCAGCACCCACCTTGCTGACGGATCCATCGTCATAGCAATACCAGCACCCATCAATCGTCATAGCAATACCAGCACCCACCTTGCTGACGGATCAATCGTCATAGCAATACCAGCACCCACCTTGCTGACGGATCAATCGTCATAGCAATACCAGCACCCACCTTGCTGACGGATCCATCGTCATAGCAATACCAGCACCCACC
>JAGGCT020000174.1:28361-41274 GCA_017654935.2 Phymorhynchus buccinoides
AGTAGAGTCGTTTCACTTTTTGTAACATAACAAGCACAATTGTGACATTCTTGGAAATATTTCGCTTCTAAAAAAAAAAAGACCTCCTTTACTTCACGATGTTCGGATTAGCCATCGTTGTTCTGCTCATCAGTGTGGGTGCTGCAGCCTTCACGCCCTGCGTGCAGCGCTCTTTCCGGGACTTCCGGGTCGACGACAAGGACTGCCGCACGTTCCACATCTGTTCCCTGGGCAGGCTGGTCACCTTCAGGTGTGCCGTGGGCGCCGTCTTCGACCAGCGAACCCTCAACTGTGTTCCTGCACACTCCTTTCTCGATCGGTGTAACCTAAAATTAAATTCTTGTATTTAGTATTCATATTATATACTAAATTTACTTCTTTTTAAAAAACTTAGTACCAATATTAAATGTACATGTATCGGGTTCCGCGACCTGACAATCCGGGGTGTGGTTGTGAGTTGGGACTCTGAATAATAGAATGAGCGGCGTGGCAGAAACGCCACTGTATGGCCCAGAAAATGGGACAGCAAAAGAATGAACATGTAGGCCTACTAAATTTATACTTTTTTCTCTTGTATATCATCGTATCATATTGTATCATATATGGCAATTTAGGCTTTACCCTGATATGTGAGGTCTCTTTTTATTTTGTTTTGGGTGCGCAACGTTACTTTTGGGCAATGTGTCTATTCTGAAAAATGGTTTGGAAGTCTTCGCCACTTCCAACTCTCATTTTTTGCCTCCAAGTGATGCAGTTCCCACTTCTTAAACTAGATGATGATCCTGAACTTCAGTAGGCACGTTTCGGTGCACCTGAGACATTATTTGTTGTTGTATGGTTTTGTTTTGGTTTTTTTTAAAGCAAAAGCATACAAAATTACATTACATTAATGCAAGTGGCTCCAAAGCATCGTGTTTGAAGATTTTATGAGTGAAGAGGGCAAAAAAAAAGATCAAGAATAGGGTCTATCCGATGCATTGGTGTTCGTTTTTGGGTGAACTTGAAAATCACAATCACAAAACCATTAAGACCTAACAAAAAATACCCACCAGCCAATGAGATATAAATGAGATATACCCGATGCCAACGCCCCACCCTCTCTCTCTCTCTCCCTCCCTCCTCTCTCTCTCTCTCTCTCTCTCTCTCTCTCTCTCTCTCTCTCTCTCTCTCTCTCTCTCTCTCTCTCTCTCTCTCTCTCTCTCTCTCTCTCTCTTTCTTCCCTCCATTTACTGACTTAATTGAGATGGCTGTGTTGGACTATACCTTAGGTATATTTAAAAATAGAAGATGAATAAGTCGAATGATTTCACATAGAATATATTGAACAGATATGTATTACTTTCAACTTTAATATTTCATACCGTGTGTGTCAGCCTGACTGTTGGATTAAGTCGTTTCTGATAAATAAAATATACTGAATGTTTATCTTTACGAGAGGGAGGGAGAGAGAGAGAGAGCATCGGGTATATCTCATTTATATCTCATTGGCTGGTGGGTATTTTTTAATGGCCACCAAGGTCTTAATGGTTTTCTGATTGCGATTTTCAAGTTCTTTACACCATTTATCTAAAGAACACCAATGCATCGAAATTAATCATTCGTTTACTTTGATTATGGATACGGTACGGACAACCGAATGCATTGATCTGTTTAACATTTAAAGATTTATGTAATCCCACCCCTAACCCTTCTCACAAAACCTTGAAGGCAATGACAAAAAAATTTGAATGTCAAAAAGTCTCTCTCCTTTCACACACAAAAACCACCTGAATTTTACAACATTTTCATCCTCACCATCACTGTTCTACCAGGCTACAGTCGTATGACGTCATCATCCCACGTGCCCTGCCCCCGGGGCTCCAGGAGCCGGGTGCCCCACCCCACCCACTGCGCCCAGTACTACGACTGCGGGGCCTCCAGCACCCGCGCCTTCCCCAGACGGAGGGGGTGGGAGGAGAGGCAGCGGGAGTGCCCCTACCCCTTCGTCTTCAGCGCCAGGGAGGACAAGTGCGTGGCCTTGGCGAACGGAGTGTGCGGGGAACGACAGGAACCGCTGGACCCTTGTGAGTTTGTGTTTGTTGAAAAGCTTTTCTTTTTTTTTCTTTCTTTCTTTTCTTCCTTCCTTCCTTCTGGTCTTTCTTTCTTTCTTTCTTCGTCTATTTCTTTTTTTCTTCTTCTTCTTCTTTTTCTTCTTTCTTCTTCTATTTCTTCTTCGTCGTCTTTTTATTATTATTATTTCCCTCCTCCTCCTCCTCCTCCTCCCTCCTCCTCCTCACTCATCATCATCATCATCATCATCATCATCATCATTATTCTTCTTCTTCTTCTTGTTTTATATCTTCGTTCCCAGGCCATATGGCAATAATGGTTGGAGGACGTATGTGTCCAGTTTTCAGTTTTCACTGGTCACCCCGCTGAATTGAGCTATCATGTTCCGATTTCAGAGGAGCTCAAAGAAAAAACTTATTTTGAAGATTTTGATTTGGGTTTTTGGGATAAAAAAAAAGTGCAGGAGAATGGATCAATAAGGCAGAAAGATAGTAGATGACAGCAAGAAAAGGAAAAGGCAGAGTCAAAGAGGGTGACCGATTAGAGGAAGTTTCTAGCACAAGTTACTAGCACATAACTTCGAGGAGGTACTGAAAGATATCCTGCTATCCCCACGCTGGGGGATAGGTATATTTGGTATTGTTTGTTTGCTTAAGCTAGCCAGCTGAACGAAATTTAAAAAAGGAAATATTTAGCCATTGGCCTTTACATATAAGTTTTTGAATTAATCGGGATAGCCTTTGGACATGGATTTTTTTAATTTTAATTTTTTGTTGAAAAATTAAATATCCTTTGAGAAAAGAATTCCCTGCTATTCTAAGTCTTGTGATATGCAGGGGAAAATTTTGTTTTCTCTTAGGGAGGGAAATCTTGATACCTGTCAATGCTCTAAAATCATTATGCTCATAGCTTATGCTACTGTATAGCCTTCTCTTCTTTTCAAACTGTGTGTGTGTGTGTGTGTGTGTGTGTGTGTGTGTGTGTGCGTGTGTGTGTGCGTGCGTGTGCGTGCGTGCGTGCGTGCGTGCGTGCGTGCGTGCGTGCGTGCGTGCATGCGTGCGTGTGTGTGTGTGTGTGTGTGTGTGTGTGTGTGTGTGTGTGTGTGTGTGTGTGTGTGTGTGTGGTCATTGCTTCCTTTCGTTCTTTCTGCTTTTCTGTCTTTCAGGGTAACTGACCAAAATCTGAATTGTTAGATACGGGGATTTTACAGATTGTACTTATCTACAGAAGATGTGATCTGCTGCTTTTAAACAAAATCAAATTGAGGTATGTGTTTGCGCTTGCGCAAACTTGCACTGCGTCTTTGATTTTTTCATTCAATTAGTCCCCATTGGATACAGTTTTTGGTTGGTGCTTACTCTCTCTCTCTCTCTCTCTCTCTCTCTCTCTCTCTCTCTCTCTCTCTCTCTCTCTCTCTCTCTCTCTCTCTCTCTCTCTCTCTCTCTCTCTCTCTCTCTCTCTCTCTCTCTCTCTCTCTCTCTCTCTCTCTCTCTCTCTCTCTCTCTCTATATATATATATATATATATATATATATATATATATATATATATATATATATATATATATCTATCTATCTCTCTCTCTCTCTCTCTCTCTCTCTCTCTCTCTCTCTCTCTCTCTCTCTCTCTCTCTCTCTCTCTCTCTCTCTCTCTCTCTCTCTCTCTCTCTCTCTCTCTCTCTCTCTCTCTCTCTCTCTCTCTCTGAAGAAAAAAACACAACAAATCCTTCGTAAGTTCTAATTTTACTCCAAGCTTTCGAGGGGGTAACCCCTCTTTTTCAAGGTAGAGAACTGACAAAAGAAAGAGAAAGACAGACAGACAGGCGGGCAGAGAGACAGACAGGTTGAGGCACATGTGCCCCAACCTGTCTGTCTCTCTGCCCGCCTGTCTGTCTGTCTTTCTCTTTCTTTTGTCTCTTTGTCTTGTCCCTGCATGTGTGCGTGTACATGTGTGTGCGTGCGTGTGTGTGCCTGCGCGCGTGTGTGTGTGTGTGTGTGTGTGTGTATGTGTATGTGTGTGTGTGTGTGTCCGCGCGCGCGTTAGTGTGTAAAACATTATTATTATTCACCCACACATTATCCCTTCTGTTCACCCCCCTCACCAAACAGGCGACTACCAAGCCAACCAATGCGAGGGCCACTCAGAGTGCGTGCCTTGCCACGTCCGCTACCCGTCATGCCGCGGGCGCAACGATGGTGCCAACGCCTGGACCGGCCGCCAGGGCTCGCCTTACTACGTCATGTGCCACCAGCAGCGCGTGCTCTACACGGGCATGTGCCAGCAGGAAGGAGCAGTGTCCGTCTTTGACGAGGAGATGTTGAAATGCGTGAAGAAAGACGACGACGAGGTGGAGGAGCCCAAAGTTCCCGAGCTGAAGCCACATGGAACCCAGCAGAACATCCCTCAAAGATTTCCCCAGCAAGGCTTCACCCCCCACAGCTCTCATACCCTGCAACGGCCCAGCTTCCTCGGTAGGCCTAGCCAGTCGCTGGTGGCTTCTTTGCCAGAACGTAAGCCACCGATGATGGTACCTACCCCGAAACAGAACCAGAACCAGGGGCGATTGTTCCCGAACCAATATAAACAGAACCCAAGTCGGTATTGGTTTCAGCAGCAGCAGCAGCAGCAGCACCAACAACAACAGCAGGACATCGTACACGTTCCTTACTTGTGGGTGTAGTTAAGAAAGTGTATTGGAAGGATATTGTTTTTTGTGTTGTAATATGCAGAAACATCAGCTGTAATGCTTGCAGTATAAATTCACAGGATTTCTGGAGTTCATTGTAAAAAATCCGCCTCTTTCTCTTCCAACGCCTTCATTCACGAACGCACACATATACAATACACACGTACGAGTAAAATTTTACCTATCTGAGATCTGTTGTTCTGACTAACCCTAACCAGATGAATAATCAAGAGAAAGGATAAATATATTTGTCTTCCTGAGATAGCTGGACTTTAAAAAAATACCCTGATCACTGGAACCGAAATAAAGGCAGGCGCCAAGACATACTTCACGTGTGTGTGTGTGTGTGTGTGTGTGTGTGTGTGTGTGTGTGTGTGTGTGTGTGTGTGTGTGTGTGTGTGCGTGCGCGTGTGTGTGCGTGTGCGTGTGCGTGTGCGTGTGCGTGTGCGTGTGCGTGTGTGCGTGTGCGTGTGCGTGTGTGCGTGCGTGTGCGTGTGTGCGTGCGTGCGTGCGTGTGTGCGTGCGTGTGTGTGTGTGTGTGTGAGCGCGCGCGCGCGCGCGCGTGTGTGTCAAATCAAGTCAAAATGATCTTTATTGACGATAAAGGAATAAGCTAACAGCTTTTTTTTCATCCTGTCGTCATAGCAAAAAAGAAGAAAAAAGTGAAGCAATTAAAATGAAAAGAACAAAAATGGAAACTGGGGAAAAATCAACACGCAATGAAGAAATATTATAACAGATAGATAGATTATAACAGATAATGTGCGTGTGTGCGTGCACTCTGTGTGTGTTATACCATTAGTCGCAAACACACAAGCACAATTGAATACAAAGAAAGCAACAAAACGAACTCATACAAACACAAGTCAATTGATGCATTCTTTCTCCTCTATTGACACCAAGTTCATTTGCATAATGTACACAGTCGTATATCACATGATTATGACAAGAAACAAAAATCAGTAAACAGAATTTTGGAGACAAATAATTATTATCAAAAAGCAAAACTTTGACAAAGAGTCAAAATCTGACGAAAACATAATATCACACGCAAACCAAACAGTACAAAAGAGTCATCTGATTTACATCACATCATGTCATTATCACGTACACTCTTCCAATGCCGACAAGAAATAAAGGAACAAACGTGAAATACAATTTTTTCAACAAGATACGTTCATCACAGTGTACAAAGTTGTGTGAACCTCATTGAGGCCTGTCAGACGAGTTTTAGGTGATATCTAATAACTATGTCGATTCTACGGTGTACATGGGAATGCTAAACAGAAAGCATTATTACAGAGGTGGGCGTTGTCTGTCATAAGTTTAAATCGGGATGCAGTATGTTTCGGTTTCTCTTCTTCTTTTTTGTGGTTTTTGATTTTGTTTTATTTCTTTTCAGTGAACGCATTCCAATCATTTTTCTTTTTTAAATCTCGTTGACATTTTGTCCGCCCACCTCCCAGGCACCCACCCATGGGGTTGGGTGACAGCCAGACTGCACCATCACAAAAGGACTAGAAGGATGATAGCACCTTCTGGCTTTCACCCGATGCAATGATTCTCCTCCCTCCCCTTTCCCTCGCCTTTTACCTGACCTGTCATTATACCACACACAAAACAGCATTTAACATAATTATGCAGAGGGAGAAAAATGAAGAGGTATATCTGACCTGATGGAGTAGGCTAGACATTGGAAGCTTTCGAACTTTGTTCTTCTTCAGCGGGTGACATCCGCTGTCTACTTCCAATCATGTCAGATTGACCTCTTCATTTTTTACCCCCTCTGCATTTCAAGTGACCTTTTCCAACCCAAACAGCATTTAACATACAGTAGTTTGAAAGTTGGCCAGGCTTTCGGGTCAGTGGAAATGTTGAGTTAGGTTCACTACTCCTTTTGTTTTTACTGCAACAGTATGAATGAATCCCCCGTGGAGATACCGTGTGCTTGTAACTTGCTATAATCTGTCACTCTCTTTGACTCTGCCCTTTCCCTTTGCTTACTGTCATCTACTCTCTTTCTGCTTTGCTGATCCATTCAGTTATATCGTGACTGAACTGTGCTGCCGTGGTGGTTGTGGGGACTGTTCACGTGTGCGGTCTCTTTAATGTCTATGTATTTATTGTATTGTATTGCATTGTATTTTGTATTCTTTTATATTGACTGCAAGACAAATGTCCTTGTCTTAAATGGGGACAATAAATAAGAATTTATTGATTGATTGATTGATTGATTGATTGATTCTCCTGCCTTTTTTCGAAACATTCTTGCAAATATTTTCTGCAGCCGAAGACGGGCCTGTTTTAGGCGCATAACGGCAGCATGACGCATCTGCGCTCATAATGACAGGAAACTGTCAGAGCGATCGACGAAGAAGAAATATGAATGAATCACCTTTTGGGTCTACTGTTTTGCCCTTCTTATCCACGCCTTTAATTGTACCCACACCATTGCTCATTATAAAAACGTGTTCATGTTAATATGAAACATATTTTGTGATCGTGTACTAATTTCCTATTCTCACAATCCCGAGCGGCCAGCGTTTAGACCAGACGCACACCAAATGAGACAGTTCAAGAAAATATGGCAGTGAAATGCATTAGGCAATACATAGCGCCATCCTAACTTCTACATGCCTACTAATGTCTGTGTCGAAACACAACACACTTACTAAGTTCTATCAACACACCATCATATCACACGTCACCGAAATGATCAAACAGAAATCTTCCAAAGTGAGTATTATTATATACATTACAGGTTTTGACAAAGGACATTTAAAATAACAACCACGAATCGAATCTCCAACGCCGTAAGAAAACGTATATAAAAAGAGATCCACCGTCTTTATTCCAATGATAATTGTAGTGTTAAATTATGGACTACCTATCAATCAAATCTGCGTATGCGTCTAACGTGACATCAAAGAAAACCACTTAAAAAAAATTAATTCTATGTAATTTAAATGAAAGGTTCTATGCGGGGGTTCTATGTTGCAGAATTAACCAGAATTGTGCACTTCGTGCAACAAGCACAATACTTTGGTATATTGTTCTTCACAATGTTATATAATTGATTTCAGATTTGAAGCCACTTCAAAATCGTTTTTTATTTTGATAAATAAATAAAAAAGATGAGCCAAAACTGCAGACGATTTTCTAGCACGAGGTGCCCGCAGTGAATATTATCAAGCTAAAATTATTAAGCTAAAATTATTTTCTAATGCTAAAACGTTGGACGATGATAACGTTGTATGAAAATACATATGTTGATCCAAAATGACAAGAATGGCACCAGTGTTCTTTGCACTTGATCAGCAGAATTATGCAAGGTGGCTGACTGTACACATAAATGACATGGGGAACATCAGTGCCAATGAGTCTCATGAGTTCAACAAAGGCCACTTTGTGCTCAAGAAAACTGCTCGCCCATTTTCCAAGATTGCACTAGACCATGCCCATGAGCAAAACAACGCCATAGTCAAAGGTGAAGGTGGCGCTGTCGGACTCACAGACAATCCGTCTGCACTCAGACGGTGGATGGTCAGTGGCCCTGGTCTCACGTGTCATCAAAGAGTTTGAGACATCCCTGGAAAGAGATGATAATGATGAGTTATCAATTCACCATGAGCAGTCAAGAGCGTTTCAAGAATCCTTCCGCAGTGATGTGATGAAGCTGACTGCAACCACCCAAGAGGCAGGCAACCCCTTTTCAAAGAGGAGTGCAGAATTCATCACACTTCACAGTAAGGACATTGTGCGTCCAGCAGCACACGAGTCCATGAAACAACTGATGGCGACTGGAGATCAACAATTCAAGGCTTTCATCCACGATCGACTCTTGAAAAAGACCAAGCTGTTGTCAGATCCCATCAAGAGAAACAACCTGGTATTGATTTCAGGCGTAAAGGGGAAGAAGAAAAATGCGAGCTCCTACAAATTATCAAGCCTCAAGAATGACTCCAGGCTATGCATAGCTTGCCAGACACGCAGTGGAGGCCTCGATGATTTCTTCACCTATGAGAATCAGGCCACTCCTCCCTCACTCTCTTCTGCAGGAAAACTCAGGTCCGCCTCAAAAGCAAGCCTGCTTTAGTGCATTGAAGCTGTGCATCCACTGGAAGAAAATAGGCCTGCAGCGGATGTGATGATTGTTGATGGGGCTGCTGTTGTCAACATGATTAGGCCAGGGGCTGCAAAAACATTTGGATCCTACGCAGAAAGTGTATTCCTGCCACGCAGATGCTGCTGAATGTTGATCGTTTGGATCTTGTCTTTGACATCTACAGATCTGACAGTTTGAAAAGTTGCACCAGGGACAACAGAGGAGTTGGAAAGAGGAGACGAGTCAGCCCTGAAACAGTCATACCACCAAACTGGCACAGTTTTCTCAGGGTTGACTCAAACAAATCTGAGCTTTTCCACTACCTCGCTCAGTGTGCTATCACGCTTGATACTGACAAACAAATCATCAGCACTCAAGGGTCCATTGCTGTCTCCAACAGTCCTGCAGAGCTGAGTGACCTGTCTCCATGCACACATGAGGAAGCTGACAGCCGGATGATGGTCCACCTCTGCCATGCTGCCAAGGACAGCAGGAGGATCCTTCTCAGAACTGTGGACACTGATGTCGTCGTCCTAGCTGTTGCCGCAGCATCACGCCATCCGTCACATGAGGTGTGGGTGTCCATGGGTACTGGGAAGGATCTCAGACACATCGCTGCTCATCACATCGCAGGGGCCCTTGGTCCGGAGAAGTCACGTTGCCTGCCCATCTTTCACAGTTTCACAGTGGAGTGAGGAAGAAGAAGGCGTGGGATGTATGGGGTGCCTCTGAGGATGTCACCAGGACTTTTATGGCACTGTCTGAACCTCCATGTGAGCTGACATCCACAGACAGAGCAGCACTGGAGCGCTTTGTTGTGCTCTTGTATGACAAGACAAGCAACTGTCTCGACGTCAACAGTGCCAGGAGACACCTATTCAACCAAAAGGGCCGGCAGATTGAGAATGTTCCACCAACCAGTGAGGCGCTGCTGCAGCACACGAAGAGGGCCATCTGCCAAGGCAGCTACATTTGGGGCCAGGCAGACCGCCCAGTACAAACTCTTCCAAATCCGTCTGCTTGGGGTTGGCGGTTCGTTGCAGGACAGTGGGAGCCTTTCTGGACCAGCCTTCCAGAAGCATCTAGAGTGTGCAGAGAACTGCTGAAATGTGGCTGCAAGAAGGCCTGCAGGACAAAACACTGTGGGTGCTGGAAACAGGGACTACAGTGCACTGCTCTCAGCAGTTGTGCTTTCCTGTCATCGAAGCCCAGCAGCAACTAGGTGAGTCACCCTACACAGCCCCCCCCCCCCCGACCACCCCCCCTCGTGCCACCGCACCTGCTGGCAGTACACAAAACTGGTTATGTACACAATATATGTTATTGTAAAATATCTACATTATGAACGCTTTTTTGCTTGAAGAGAGTCTGGATGACTTGTGGTTATGCTGATTTGGTTCCGTCATCTATTATCATGAATAGCACTGTAAACTAACTTTAATTTGCGGGAGTGATATTCAAAATTGATTTGTTGTTCAAAAACATTTTTTGTTCTTTTCTTGATTGTGGCTCATCAGGTTTTCTTCAGGATATAGCACTGTCCTTTTTTGCCAGATTTGGTGTTATGGGTGAAAATGAATCATTGTACAGCATACGATTCCCCTTTTTGCTGGCGGCCATCTTGGAAATTGCTCAAATACTCAAAAAAAAATTAATTTTCAAATAGACCTGTATGAGGTTATGTTCAGGGCATGAAATTGTCCTTCTCAGCCAGATTTGGTGTTTGTAGCATTAAATGAACAATTATGCAAAATATATTCCAATTTTTTGTGTCGGCCATTTTGAAAAATGCCCCCAAAACACGTTTTTACAAATTTTTCATGGTGGCTCTAAATCAGGTTTTGTTCAGGACATAAAACTGGCCATCTCTGCCAAATTTGGTGCTTGTTGCATGAAGTGCACGATTTTGCGACATAGAACCCCCGCTATAGTACACATGCAATCTCTTGCAAGCTAAATGCTGCTAAAATCATTTCCCACCTCTTAGTGTTACTTTTTTTTTCTCACGTTTTTCTTGATCTGTTTTTTCTTTTCTTGATTCCTGCTGGAATCCAAATGCCTTCAAAACTTTAAGCATGAAATTCTAATTAACCGAGTCGAATGCTTTCTTGAAATCAGCGTTTAGCAAAGCCCAGGTAAGCTATGTTCATCTAAGTACGCTATTATATCATAAATGAGTCTTAAATTATCTCCAATGTAACTATTCTTCATAAACCCTGTTTGATCTTCATTGATGAGCTTAGGTAAATATACTTTCAATCCATTGGCTATGCAGCTAGATCCTATTTTGTATACAACATTTAACAGCGATATTGGTCAGTTCTTTATTCTGAGCTTTAGGTAAGCATGCAATTATGCCTTGTCTCTGAACGCAAGAAAGTTCTCCTTTTCCAAATCCTGCATTTAAGGCTCTAACAACAAAAGCACCAATCCTACGCCAAAAACATTAAAAAAAATTCGGTAGTGAAACCATCAGAGCTTTTGTTATTCTGCATATTTTTTTAGAGCCAAACCTGCTTCCTCAATTGTAATATCACCCTCTAACATTTGTGGTTCTTCATTATCTAAGCGTGGGATATTTCTCACTAAATCATCAATCTTCCACGTCTGATTTTTCATACAAATGTTTGTAAAACCCTTAACTTCATGCAGAATATCTTTTTGGTCTTGTAGAACATTACCATGTTTATCATTTAGTCTAGACATGCTTTTACTTATGTAATGTCGTTTTTCTAAGTTGCAAAGATAGTTTGTTACTTTTTCTCCATCAGATATCCACCTAGCCCTTGATCTTCGATCTATTCTCTTTTCTCGAATTACTTTCAGCTGTTCCTTTTGGATGGAAGTTCAGTTTAACGTCGCGTATCGGCTTTCGCCATGTACGACGGGCTGAACAAACCAACCAGGGTATAAACAAAAATTTATGTCCCAGCCAAAAGGCCGAGAAGCGATCAGAATTCTGTGTTCCTTTTTAGAGTCTACGGCTTTAAATACTTCATCATTTTTAATTTCCTTCTGCTCGAGATGCTGTTCCTCCTGTAGTTTATGCTCTTCCTCGCTCTTCTTTTTCATTTTTTTCATGGCGGCATAAGAAATTGTCTTTGACCTTATCTTCATTCAAGTCTAAGAATAGATCATCAGGAATTGTCAATTGTAAATTTTCAAGTGAAACGTTGTCAATTGCTTCTCTTATGGACTCGCTGCATAATCTCGTTTAACATTTGTGATCTCTTTGTTAATTTCGTCGATGTAAACCTTGTCTTTTAGTAAAGATGAGTTGAATTTTCAGAATGTGTTGCGCTTAAATGTTTCGTTTAGTTTCTATTTTAAGAATATCATGGAGTGATCAGTGCGATATCCACATTCTATATCTTCTACATTCGGAACAACATGATCAGAAACAAGGAAGAAATCCAGTCTGGCTTGCTGAAATGGAGTGTTCCTTCTCCATGTAAACCTACGGCAATCTGGATTTAGCTCTCTCCAAATATCACTTGATTGCAAGTCATCTGTCAGGCGGTCCACAGCATCTCTAGCCTTAGGGCTGTTCACGTTTTTATAATTATCATAATCTCTTAACGGATAAAGAACTAAATTAAAATCTCCCCCAATTATTATATTATTAGTATGGAACTCTTTAATTTTGTTATTTAATATGCTATAAAATTCTGGGTCATCTTTGTTTGGCCCGTACACATTTGCAAAAAGAAAATCCTTCTGCTTAATTTCAAATAGAAACTATCTGTTTCCATTTCCCTTGTATACATTTTAAATCTTAAACTCGAAATTATTATTAAAAAGGATTGCAACTCCTCTAGCTTCAGAGAAAAAAGCTTGGTAACTCCACTCTGAACTAACGTATTGCTCCATTTTGTTTTCCTCAAAATGTGTATCTTGCAAAAAGTAAACGCTGTACTTCTTATTTTTAAGGTAATGAAAGACGTCACGCCTTTTTTGCTTACCATTCAGGCCCTGACAATTATTAACTGAAGTGACTGAAATAGTACTATCCATTATCTACAAAACAATTAATACAATAATGCACCAACGACCCACCAAAAATAACAAGTGAG
>JAGGCT020001749.1:0-25000 GCA_017654935.2 Phymorhynchus buccinoides
CACACACACACACACACACACACACACACACACACACACACACACACACACACACACACACACACACACACACACACACACACACACACACACACACACACACACACACACACACACACACACACACACACACACACACACACACACACACACACACACACACACACACACACACACCACACACACACACACACACACACACACACACACACACACACACACACACACACACACACACACACACACACACACACACACACACACACACACACACACACACACACACACACACACACACACACACACACACACACACACACACACACACACACACACACACACACACACACACACACACACACACACACACACACACACACACACACACACACACACAACACACACACACACACACACACACACACACACACACACACACACACACACACACACACACACACACACACACACACACACACACACACACACACACACACACACACACACACACACACACACACACACACACACACACACACACACACACACACACACACACACACACACACACACACACACACACACACACACACACACACACACACTGGATAACAGAATAATGTTTTAATTATTAAAAAAAATACAAATAATTTCCCAGTTTTCAAAATTTCAGTGTATTGTCCCATCAACTGTACAACAACTTAAATTGGCATTTTTACTGAAGAAAAAAAAGTTAGTTTGTTTGTAAGTCTAACTACTATGCTCAAACCGTACTTCTAACCAGTTCATCCAAAATAATTGAAACTGAACATGAAATCAAGTCACTAATGAGAGCTGGTACCATATAAGTACTAGGCAAATGTTAACATAGCCCCCTCCTCTTCCCCATTCCATTTATTTCAGACGGTTTCAGTTAGGCTTAGGGTTAGGAATAGGGTTAGGGATAGGTTTAGGGTGAGTTAAGTGTCAATCTCGTAACATACCATCATTTTTTTTCTAGTTTGTATGTTAGTCTACTGTACTCAAACTGTACTTCTGACCAGTTCATCCAAAATAATTGAAACAACGTGAAAGCAAGTCAGTAATGAGAGATGTAGTATATATTAATATAAGCACTAGCAAATGTTAACAATAGCCCCCTCCTCTGCCCCTTCCATTTATTTCAGACGGTTTCAGTTAGGTTATGGGTTAGGGATAGGTTTGGGGTCAGTTAAGTGTAAAATCTCATAACATACCATCATTCCCCCCCCCCCCCTATTTTTGTGTGGATTAGATTGTTTCAGGTTAGGGTTAGGGTTAGGAATAGGGTTTGGGATAGGGATAGGTTTAGGGTCAAATACACACAAAAGATATAAAAGTGGATGACTAATCTGACACTAAACCTATCCCTAACCCTATACCCTAATCTGAAACCGTCTGAAATGAATGGAAGGGGCAAGGGAGGGGGCTAATGTTAACATGTGCCAAGTACTATATATGCGTATAAATTATAATGCTACATAATGATTTTCTACACTATTGGAACACAGACACACTGCGCGTTCGGAGGAGAATTTTTGTTTATTTTCGTTTCTCAGGAACTAATAAAGATATCTACATGACATTTTGCACACTGATACAATGCATTACTGTGTCCATTTTAAGCCAAATTTGAAGACTATGTGATGGCATTATGAAAGTATGGAGACCAACTAAAACATATTCATATGATGTTTTATCCCCTCAACAGCACTGGATTGAAGCACTGCATAGTGATGCTGATCATTTGTCCACTTTCCGTAGACATCAAAGAGTGCAACTAACACAAAATTCAGCATCTCTGAGTTCTTAACCCGCATTCTTTGTTTCATCAAACAATAGTGAAAATTCACTTGATCTTACTTGAGACAAAGAATGCAAGTTAGCTACTCAGAGATGATACATTTGATGTTAGTTGCACTCTTTGATGTCTACGGAAAGTGGACAAATGATCAGCAGCACTATGCAGTGCTTCAATCCAGTGCTGTTGAGGGGATAAAACATCATATGAATGTTTTTTAGTTGGACTCCGGCCATGCTTTCATAATGCCATCACATAGAGTCTTCAAAGTTGGCTCAAAATGGACAGAGTAATGCATTGTATCAGTGTGCAAACTTTCATGTAGATATCTTTATTAGTTCCTGAGAAACAAAAATAAACAATAATTCCCCTCCGAACACGCAGTGTGTCACCTTAAGGTACGTGCGTACAGCTATAGTCTTTTGAGGAAGGCTATGACTCTCTAACTATAGAGAGCATTTGCACTGCAAGTTCCGCTAGTAAGTACTGCAGCCAATGGGATTGGTTGGCCTTTGGGGATGATAATCCCTGGCTGGGCAATGATGTACTCTGGGCAAGGCTTCTCAATTATAAAGAAACTGTAGCCCAGCCTGCCGGAATAGCAGCTGCTCCTTCTGCTATCTGGCAGTCATTGTCGGAAACGACAGACAGGCGACAATGATTTGAACGTTATCTGGGTGCAGTTTCTCTAGACGACGGTCGCCGCGAGCATAACTGTTACGCCAAAAGGGGTCTAAGAAACACTTTAGAAAACGTTTGCGGAAGAATAATTATTACAAGCTCTTGTCTGATTGGTATAAAAAAAAAAGTATTATTTTAACCAAACTTTAATGGACCAATCAACAACAAGAAATGTATTCATCCCATGCTAGTCACGTGATAGTTCGCCAAGAGATACTTTGGGAGTAGCCACAAAACGTTTTTGGCAAACGTCGGCGATAGAGGTGTTTCTTAGTACCGTTTTTGCCGATTTGCGCTCACGCTACGTAACGTTAGCCCTTGTGAAACGGACCCATATATAAAGCCTGTTTGCACACATACACACACAAAGTAACGAAAGAAAAGTAACAGAAAAAAAAATGAAATTCATTGCATCTACAAGAAGAGTATTTCATTTCATCTTTCAAATTCCAAAAATGTACATCCGTGTACGCATAGAAAAGTGTATAAATATTTATCCAAAAAGCAGACTCTTTTTCACACACACACACACACACACACACACACACACACACACACACACACACACTCGCACAACACACACACACCTACACACACACACACACACACACACACTGACACACACACACACACACACCAGACGTGGCAAAGCATGTCAAGGCATGATGACGGAACATCATAATAACGCATGATACAAACTGCTAGTAAGTGATATTATCTGTCCATCAAAGAAATGATAGAGATGGCTGATACCCGATGTTTCGGTACACCGGATACATGACAGAGACTGCTTTTAAGTGTTGTGTCTGTAGGCCTACGCCATACACATGACAGAGATTGCTGATACACGATGTTTTTGCACCAGACGTGACAGAGATTGTTTATAGGCCTAAGTGATATAATAATGCACAAAGAAAAAGCTTAAGCACCCCTTAAAGCAATTAGCTATTACAAGTCTGACAGGAGGGATGAGACGCAGGGTTGAAGCAGTCATCCAGGCACAGGGAGGAAACACACGCTACTGAACTTTGATTTGCCAAATGAGTTTTGGACACTCCTCATGACGTTTTCCCACAATAATTAACTTTTGATATAGCCATATGAAATTGTTACATTGATAATTAAACATGGTATTTTTTTAAAAATTGAACATGACAACCCTTTTTGTTTCAGAATATCAGAATGCATTTGTAAAACCATACATTAAATTATGCGTTTTCTTATAGTCAGAGAGTCAAACTTTCATTTACCAATCAATGTTGTTTCATTCTTTATTGATTATTTGCAATAAATCTCGATTTCATCTCATCTACAGCAAAAAATTGGTGGGGTGCTTAACTTTCTTCTTTGTGTATATGTATGCCACATACATGGACATGACAGAGACTGCTGATACACGATGTTTGTACACATGACAGAGATTGCTTATAAGTGATGTATACACACCACAGACATGACAAGAGAGTCGATGTTTGCATATGATAATACAGAGTGAGAACGATGATGATGTACACTTTCCGCACACCCCGATCATGACACAAGACTGAGCGTAACATATCATTATCATAACGGATAATCTGTACACCAGACTCGGAACACAAACAAACATACAAACGATGATGACCAGGGCCTGTATTCACATTGAGATAGCATGAGACTTAGCATCATGCTAACTTAGAAGCTCTTCCAAAAGTCATATTAAATCCTATAGGACATTGGAAGAGCTTCTAAGTTAGCATCATGCTAAGTCTCATGCTATCTCAACGTGAATACAGGCCCAGACCATCAGAATAAAAAGATGATATAGATATACAGACCCGTGCACCACATGCAAACAGATAAACGATGTCTACACACGGTGCATACAGATCGGATCACAGCATGTTCCCGCAATAGTTCGGATCACAGAGGTCCCTAAACTCCAGGTACTTCTTCATCACCCCTGGCAGCCGGAACTGAGCCATCTTCTCGTCCCGATAGGTGTCGCTGAAGTGGAAGAGCCCCGTGATTCTCAGGCGACACGCGGACAGCAGAGGGCGGGGGGTTGTGGCCAGGTCCCTGAGGAAAGGCGTGTAGCGCTGCAGGAGGTGAGTCAGACAGCTGTAGCCCAGCAGCCAGCGATCTGCCTCCTGTCGGTCCCAGGGGTCGCCCGTGGCTCTTCGTTTCTCCACCTCTCTGATGACTCTTTCATGCAGCGCTCCGCCCTCTTCCGTGTTCAGGTTGGCTAATTTCGGTAGCTGTGCGTACAGCGTGAGCAGCTCTGCGCTGGAACAGGATCCTGATTCGTACAGCATGAACGCCACCACGGGTAAATCACACAGAACTGCGCATACGAGTGGGGAAGTGACCTGGCTGTTCCAGCGAATGTACTTGCAGCGCGTTTCGTAAGGCTCTGACAAGCCAACAACGGCGCTGCTGATCTCGGTCAGCAAGGACTCCTGAGGACCGGTCAGCGATGGCTGGTGGAAAGTGAAGCCCTGTCTGCCGCACTCAGCCACCATCCTCTTCCCACACTTTGTGTTCAGCACGGCGTAGGCCAACGGCGACTTTCCCGTCTTGGTCAAGGCCAGAGGGTCCACTTTGCGGAAAATCAAGTCCTTCATGACGTCCCACCTGTCAGAGTCACAGACTGCGTGGAGGACTCTCTCTCCAATGTCATTGACTCCCTTCTTCTGGTCCCCGCACCACATGACAGAGAAATGCATGACGTCTGCCTGACGGACATCGATCAACGCCTGCAGGGGGCTGTAGGTGACGTCTCTGTATTCCCAGTACCTGGCCCGCAAATGGATGTCACCCCCGTACATGATCACCACCTTCACGATGTCCCACTGTT
Source organism: Phymorhynchus buccinoides (assembly GCA_017654935.2). Taxonomy (NCBI): domain Eukaryota; kingdom Metazoa; phylum Mollusca; class Gastropoda; order Neogastropoda; family Raphitomidae; genus Phymorhynchus; species Phymorhynchus buccinoides. The sequence goes on from JAGGCT020001749.1 coordinate 5,337, forward strand.
CGTGGCGAATCAGCCTGTTGAGAACACTGAACCCATCCTTGTCCAGCAGGTTGGGATAACCGTCACGTAGCACTATCTCCTCCACTGCCTTCCACTCTTCCTTCCTGGCCTCCCTCAGGAGAGGGGTTTCTCCATTCTCGTCCTTCATGTTGATGTCAGCACCGAGACGTTGGCAGAAATCCACTACGTCCCACAGGTGCTGCTCAATCGCTTCCAGAAAAGCCAGGTCACGACGTTGGATGTCAGGGTTATGCTGCTTCTTCACCAAGGGTTTGACCGCCTGCCAGATCTCACGACTGATGGCCTGGTGGAACAGTTTATGCTGGGTTTCTGTGGACAGGCGTTCCTGTTCCTCCATGGTGTTGAGGCAGTGCCAGAACAGGGCTCCTGCTCTCCTCTGGAAGGCCCACAGTAGCACCTGGCGCCTCACAGCGTTGTCCACGTCGTGTTCCATCACCCTGGCCACCAGCATCCACTGGTTCTTCTCCATCAGCTCTGGTAGAGCCTCCAGACACAGCTGGTCATCCACACCATGCTCCAGCAGCTGTCTGCACACACCCCACTGCTGCTGTCTGACCATGTCAGGAAATAGCCGGTCCCGATCAGCTGAAGACATTCCCAATCTCACCAGGTGCATCAACACGTGCCATAGTTGTTCCTCTAGCACTTTGTCCAGGACCTCAGAGAAGAAGCGTTTTGTGGGTTTATGCAGAATGTTGAACAGCACAGTGCCCCACAGACAACGCTCCAGAGCCTTCCTGGGACTGAGGACAGACTTCCGGGCAAAACGCAGCCTCAGTCTGATCAGCTTCATGCATCGCTGCTCATATACCGTCACATCTCCTTCAGGCTTTCTTCTCAGATATCTCATGACCCACTTCTCCAAGAGATTGCTGACTTCAGTGATGTCCCCTCCCCTGTCCACCATATTGAGCACAGTGGCCCAGTGGCCGTACTTGGCCACCCTGTAGTGTGCATACATCTGTTCTGCTGGTGTCAACCCATGGTCAGCCAACAATAAGTAGACCTCCCACTGCTTCTCTTTGAAAGCCTCCGTCAATGCCCAGTGACGCTGATCAACGTGCACTGTGTGGTCACACCACTGCCGCACAACACCCCACTGTCTCTGCATCACAGCTGCCTTGAACAGCCGCCGCTGATCATGTTCCCACAAGTGGGACAGACAGGCCTGGCTGAGGACGTCCCACCTCTTTCCACGAAGCATCATTCTGAGCGCCACGCTTTGTAGTTGAGGGAACAGAGGGAACACAGCCAATATAATCAGTAAAATGGCGCCATCCTTCTCTCTTTCTCTGAGGTTGTCATACAGGTTCAAACTTTGCAAAAAGTGAAGCAGGAACAGCGGCTCATTGCTGTGAGTGTCAGCTAGTTCTGTGAACACCAATGTCCATTTCTCTTTGTTCTGGATGGCCACCAGTGTGTCGTCTTGGACACAGAGTGCATTGTCTTCCACACAAGCAGCAATGCGAGCATAGATGTTAGACACGCGCTGCTTGGTGTGCTCTGAACAGTATGTGTCTTTCCTCTCATCACAACTCAGCACATCGCACACTGTGTGTAACAGCGATGCCATCAGCAACTCGCATAACATTCTCGGCCAGGAAACGCGGTGAGCTAAATCGAAAGCCGGGACCAAAATGGTCCCCTTGGACCACTCTTCAGGGTAGTCTGAATCTGGAGCCACCTGCGTCACAGATTTGGTCAGTTCGAATGCCAGAGACACATCAACACGACAGTCATGAAGGAATCTCCAGAAGGAGGCATCATCAGATGTTTGATCTGATGATATCCAGGAATACAGCATGTCACACCCGATTTGAAGCATTACCTTTTGAACACATCTCCATTTCTTACCGGCCACCAGATGGGGTACTATACTAGCCAAATCATCTTTGTGACAGTGACGCATGATGAAATCATGGAAAGAATCATCATCAGCATGCTTGGCAGCCTCTGTGATAACCCACCTACACAGTGTGGCATTAAAATGTGTATTTGATTTAAGCGAAAAACATCTCTCATACGAACTCCTAAACACTGCAATGTCTGAAATCTTTTGCAGACCTATCTGACCACGCCGCACAGTGAACTGTTCATCGGGGCGAGGGATGATATCCTTCCCCAAAGCTTTGCCTGCAGCTTCCTGGAACACTTTGTGTACAGTCCTCCACAAGCGCCGTTCCACCAGGTGGATGAGTACAGATTCCAGCTCTTCCACTACGCGACAAAGATCTGTTAGTCTGTGGTGAACAAAGTCAGCATCTGCACGCCTGCTGATCTCAGTCATGGCCCAACTGTGCACCGCTGCCCTGCTGAGGCCTCGCTGCAAAAGCACAGTGACCGCTTGCCACTGATCATGCGACATCAGCTGCGATAGGATATGCTGAGCAACATTGATTCCGCTGTCTGTAATTGGTTTCCAAATACCCCGCGACACCATGTGTCTTAACACCAGATGTAGTTCCTCTTCTGTGCAGTGAGGTAATATGATGTCGACAAACGTTTGCACATCAGCCTCAATGCTGGCCTGTTCTACAGCCCAACTATGCAGCGTGGAGCTCACCCCTTTGTGCAACACCTTGTCTACTGACTTCCATCTGCCCCGTGACACAAGGGGCTTCAGCACAATCCCCAGCTCAGCGTTCAAACAGTTAGGCAATATGTAGCGAGAGAAGTCATAGTCACCGACATGTTGACTTGCTTCTTCCACCGCCCAACTGTGCACTGCCCGGCAGTTACCTCGCCGTAGAAAACTATCCACAGCTTTCCACAGACCCCGTGACATCATCTGTGACAGGATTAGTTGTGAAACACTGAAGTCACTCCCTGCGACACTGTCTGCGGGCTTCCACAGGCGCCGCGACACCATGTGAGCTAACACCAGTCCCAGTTCCCCTTCATTGCACTGAGGCAGTATCTTGTTTACGATCACGTCTTCATCAGCTCGTTTCAGGGCTTCTTCCACAGCCAACAAGTGCTGCGCTGAGCCGATGCCTTTCCCTAACACCTCTCCTACCATGGACCAAAGACCCCGTGACACAAGGTGGTTGAGGACGGTTGGCAGCTCTTCCTGACTGTACTCGTTTAATACGAAGAACAGCAGCTGACCCTCATCAGCGATTTTGCTGGCTTCTTCCACAGCCCACATGTGGAGATTGCTACTAGCTTTTCTCAGCAGTTGGGGTATCAGCGACCATTTACCACACTTCACCATTTGGATTAACGCCTGGTCAACTTCCTCTTGCGTGCACACAGGTAACACGTGCTCAGTGAATTTGGCGTAGGCTTCACGTTTCAGAACATACTCCACGATCCATTTGCGCTGTGTGGGGGTCACCCCTCTGCGCAATACGCTACCCACTGAAGTCCACAGATCCTTTGACACCAGAAGCTCAAGCACACTTTGCAGCTCTTCTCTGTGACAGTGAGGGATTATGTTGTGGGCTAGGTTATGATCCCCAGCATGTCTGACGCCTATTGCCTGCTCCAGAACCCACTGCCGTACGTCACTACTGACGCTCCGCTGTAAAAAACTGCTCACCGCATTCCACTGAAATCGTGACATAAAGTGTGACAGTATGTACTGCGCAATGCTGACGTCACTTTTCACACCCCTGTCGGCGGGTCTCCACAAACCTCGCGACACCATATGAACCGTCACCTGTTTGAGTTCCTCGTCGGTGCAAAGAGGTAATATAAACTGGTTAAAATATACTTCGTCTGCATGCTTGCTCGCCAGTTCCACCGCCTCCCAGTGTTGTGTGGGAGTGATTTTGCGCCGGAAAAAATGAGCCACATGTCTCCACAAACGTCTTTTCAAGATATGGGGAAAAACAACACTGACCAGCTTGTCATCATCACAATGATCCCAAATTAAGTCAAAATTATTATCGATAAAATCCTCCGGTGCGTCCTTGATGATGCATTCGATGGCCCAGTGTTGCTGCTCACGGGTGCAGTCGTCAGCGTGAGCCAGCCACAGCACCGTTGTCCACTGACTACCCTCCACTGCCTCTTTCAACATGCTGGCGTCGATTCCCGGACCTTCGGGGCGTAGTGCCATGGTGGTAACTGTGACACACACAGAGAGCAGAACAGGGCATCATGACTACTATATCGGCAAAAATGTGTGTCCATGTGTCTGAACATCATCATGTCTTGTCTGTTTGTTTGTCTGTCTGTCCAGGCGATTGTGCCCAAACTGTTGGCCATAGAACCCTGTAACCACATAATATATTCTTGATCATCATGTCACAACCTATTCAGATCCTGAATTTTGAACCGCCAGTGCAAACCTCCGCCAAGGAAGACTCACAAAGCCGAAATGTCATTCTTTGTGCTATATATTTCATGTCTGAGCGGTATCTCATGAACCAGTGGAATAAAATAATGGCCTCAAATGTTATGTGGTGGTGTATCACAGTGCAGGAATGGTCCAATGGAAAACCATGTAATGTTTGACCTTGAAGTTTGACTGTGAAAAGCAAAAGTTCTTCTTGAGGCCATAACTTTCACATTGTTGGACTTATAATCTTTAAACTTGGGACTGAAGTGCATTGACTAATGGTGATTTGGAATATTGGATACCGTTCAAGGTCAAGGTCATAGACATATTGGAGGGGTCAGATTGGTGTTTTGGTCATATCTTTCACATTTCTTTCAGTTACAGACTTTAAAGTTGGCAGGTTTGTAGACTGCCTCAAGGTCGTGTATGATGCAAAGTATTCATTATCCAATGCCTTGACTTCTGAACTTTCCTTTTTTAGCATTGGGCATAGTTCGGACACCACTGAGTTTACACCCACACAACTATATATACTCTTGATCACCATGACCTAAATAATGCAGTGGGAGATGTTTGAAGCTACTTTACCTTGACATTTGACCTTGAGGCTATCATGTGAAAACGGGCTGTATAAGCCTAACAAGTAGCTGTAGTTTGAAAACAGTTGGCTGTAGACCATTTAAACCATATATTCGTAATCAACATCACTAGGGAGATACAGTGGGGGACATTTCAAAGTGCTATTCTGCTACAGACCCGGGCTGTTCACATTAAAACAAAAATAATAATAATAATAATAATAATAATAATAATGAATATTTAGGGCGCTTAATCTTAACAAAAGCCCTAAGCGCTTACAATCATGATAAAAACAATACTAACAAAATGAAAAGCTAGACAACACACAAAACACTCACACGAACTTGAGGTCAAACACACACACACACACACACACACACACACACACACACACACACACACACACACCAACAAAACACACACACGCGCACGCACACACATGACTCAATGGATAACCTTTGCAGGAGGAGGAGAAAGATTATGTTTTGAAGAGAGTTGCTTTGAGGGAGGACTTTAAAGAAGAGAGGCTGTTTGAGGTTCGGAGTGCAGAAGGGAGGCCGTTCCAGGAGGAGGGAGCTTGGAAAGAAAAAGAACTGTAGTTTGAAAACCGTTGGCTGTAGACCCCTATAACCATGTATATTCGTGATCAGCATCAACAAGGGAATGCAGTTGGAGACATTTTGAAATGCTATACTAGTGGCAACTGCTATTCTAAAGACCTGCGCTAAGCGTTGGCTATTGTTTGGACACCATTGAGTTTACACTCACATAACCACTTATATCCATATGACCTAAGGAACGCAGTAGGAGAGATTTGAAGTTGCTTGACCTTGACCTTTGGCCTTAAGGCTGTTACATGAAAAGGGGTTGTATTTCGAGAACCACTGGAAGGAATTACTTCAATTTTGGTGTGGATCAATAAAGGACACAAAGAGGACGGGCGCTGAGATGTGGGGCAGGGGAGGGGGGGGGGGGGAGGGGAGTTAGGGGAGTGTATTGTGCCAAGAACATCAGCATCACCTACAGATGTTACCACCAGACCACATCTTGAACCTCTGGTGCAAACCTCCACCAAGGAGCATGACCCAATGAAGGCGCTGGGGACATTTTGAACCTCTGGTGCAAACCTCCGCCAGGGAAAAAGTGCATTAAAATGTGTATTTGATTTAAGTTTGTGATAATCCATGTGAGGAACCAGGTGAGAATAACATCCCCTCAATAGAGTGCTACAACTGTAAACACTGGGTTCATCAACCCTGTACAAGCCTCGACAAGGATACATTTGATTCAGTGAGCAAGATAAAGAGCGTTCATTGGGTGTGTTGAGTCATGCACAGTAAGCAATGCAGAAGGCCAGACTCGTATCGGTTGGAGTCAAAGATAGAAGAGATGATGAAAATGTTTCAGAAAAGATTTGACAAGCTTGAAAATGAGGTATTGAACAAACAACAGGAAGAAAAAATCAATGAGATAATTGATCAGAAACTGACTGAAGCTTTCGAGGAAAGGGATGAGCAGGAAAAAAGGAAGAAAAATATTATAATAGTCAGCTTGAAGGAAAGTGCTAAACCAACTGCTGATGAAAGGAAGAAAGAGGACATGGAGGAGGTGCAGCACCTGCTCAATAAATGTTCAGTTTCCCTTGAGAGAGGCGACCTTTCTGATCCTGTCAGGCTTGGCAAACAGGGAGGGGCTAGGCTCAGTCAGGGAAATACAGATCCAAAAAAGAAAATCTATTTCAACAATGATCTGACCCCCAAAGAAAGACAAAAGTTACAGGACCTATACTGACAGAAAAAAGACTGCGAGCGCAAAAAGGTGAAAAGGATCTGGTGATTCGAAACACGAAGCTAGTGTCGAAGCCTAAGCCCGCAGAGTCAGGAGCAGGTGGAGACAAGAAGGAAGGTCAGACCAGCGATGAGGGTCGTCCTTCAGGGAATAAGTGACAGTCCCAGCATACAGCACCAAAGAATTTTGTAAATAATTGATTGTAAAAATGTAAATATTTCCTGTGGTTATACATTTTTGTACAGTAACGTTGATAGTCTAAGCAATAAAGTTGAAGAATTTCTGACACGTGTTGACGATTTAAGACCTGATATTATAGGGCTTACAGAGACCTTACCAAAACACAGACAGGGACTAGATGACAAGTGTTTTGATGTGCAAATCCCCAATTATGATCTTTTTACCAATGTTGACAGAAAAAGAGGGGTGGCCCTGTATGCACATAAATCTCTTAAGGCAAAAGAGTTCAGTGGTTTTAATGATTTGAGTTTTGATGAGAGCGTGTGGTGTGATTTCAAAAATGTAAATGGAGAGAAAGTACTCGTTGGATGTATGTATAAAAGTCCTAATTCGTCTGTAGATAATCATGGAAATCTATTAAAAACTCTAAGATCTCCAAAGCTAAGCAACTTTAATAAAGTATGTAACGTAGGAGATTTCAATTTTCCAAATATTAAATGGAACAGAACATGGACAAGCAAATTGGACAATGAATTTATTGAATGCTTAAGAGACTCCTTCTTGATACAGAAAGTAAAACAACCTACTCGTAACAGACTGGGTCAGAAATCTAACATAGATGATCTAATTTTGATCAATGATGCTAATCTAATCTCTAATGTTACCCACTTAGACCCACTCGGAAAGAGCGACCATGATATGATGATATTTCAGCTTAACTTACCTAGGGTAAGAGTGATTCAACCAAAACAGTACAATTTTATCCTTTCTAAAGGCAACTATGATTTGATGAGGGAAACACTTCTAAAGGAAGACTGGACAGGTATGGGAAGTAAAGATGTAAATCAGGGTTGGGAGGAACTGAAGACATTAATTCTTAAGTTAATGGACCAATGCATTCCAAAGGTGAAAACTAACAAAAACAAACGAGTGAAGCCATCGTGGATGAATAAGAAAACAAAAAGTAAGATAAAGAATAAATATAAAATGTATAAACGTTTTCTAAGAAGAAAAACTGTTTATGCTTATCTAAGGTACATACGGGCAAGGAATACATGTAATAAATTAATTAAAAAAGCCCCAAAGAACTACGAAAGAAAGTTTGCAGAAAATTGTAAGGAAAACCCCAAGGCTTTTTGGAAGTATGTTCAAGAAAAGACAAAAGCTAATGTAGGAATTGGTGTATTGAAAGGGGCGGATGACAGTCTAGCAGTAGATGATAAGGAAAAGGCAGAAACATTAAATGAATTCTTTGCTAGTGTTTATAAAAAAGAAAACTTAAATAATATACCAACTCCTCCTCAGTGTTCTAAATCTAATAATATATCAGTTTGTGATATTAGAGTAACCCCATCAGCTGTGCAAAAAAAGTTACAAGAACTAAATCCCCAGAAAGCCCAGGGTCCCGATAACATTCCCCCACGTGTATTGAAGGAACTCAGTAACGAATTGGCCCTTCCGTTGAGTATGATTTTCAACAAATCTCTTGAGACACGACAGGTTAAAGGCTGAAGTGACTGCTATTTATAAGAAAGGGTCTAAAGTTGATCCTGGAAATTATAGGCCAGTGAGTTTAACTTGTGTGTGCTGCAAAGTACTGGAATCATTATTAAGAGATGCAATAGTTAACCATTTAACTGACAACAATTTGTATGCCGAATGTCAACATGGCTTCAGACAAAAGAGATCTTGTGTCACACAGTTACTGGAGGTAATTGAGGACTTAACCAAATTGTTAGATGAGGGTAAAACTGTGGATATAATATACCTTGATTTTAGAAAGGCTTTTGATACAGTGCCTCATAAACGTCTATTGTCAAAAATGTCTGCTTATGGTATCACTGGTAGTATTCTTAATTGGACCAGAAGTTTTTTAACTGGGAGAACACAGGTGGTAAGAATAAATGAAGCCAAATCTTCACATGTGCAGGTCTACAGTGGTATCCCACAGGGCAGTATCTTAGGCCCAGTACTCTTTACTGTTTTCATTAATTAATGACCTTCCAGAGTGTGTCAATAGTACTTGCAAATGTTTTGCAGATGATACAAAAATTTACAACGATTCTAAATATGCAAATCATATCCAGGAAGATCTAGATAATTTTATAGAGTGGTCCAAGACATGGAATTTGTATTTCAATGTTTCCAAATGTAAAGTATTGCATATGGGTAAGAAAAATCCAGGAAATGACTATGGTATGAGTATAGAGGATACAGTCAAAATTATTGAATCCTGTACTGGTGAGAAAGATTTAGGTGTAACTTTTGATTCTGTTTTGTCATTTGATACTCATAGTCAACACTGTTATAAATAAAGCTAACCAAATGATTGGACTTATCAAAAGAACATTTTCATATCTTGACAGACAGATCCATGTTTTTTAAAACTATAAGGCCCTTGTTAGGCCCCACATTGAATATGCAAATATTATATGGCATCCATATTTAAAAAGACAGTCTGTAGCTATTGAAAAGATCCAAAGAGCAACCAGATTATTGAGAGAATGCAGAGATATATGAATTACCTTGAAAGACTGAAATACCTTAATTTACATTCTTTAAAAGGTAGAAGATTGAGAGGGGACCTGATTGAGACGTATAAGATATTTAATGGCCTCGTTAACATTGATGTTACTAATATTTTCAAACAAACAGATTATAACAGAACAAGGAATTCAGAAATGAAAATCCTGATGGGCCATAGCAATACTAATGAGAAAAAATGCACTGACTAACTAACAGAATAGCACAGTTTTGGAATGTTCTTCCTACTCAACATAAATGTGCACCTAATACTAATGTATTTAAAAGTCTTCTGGACAGCAATCAAAAATGTAAAAAAAAATTTTTTTAATATGATGAATGAACATATCAAAATTATAATGTGGACACAGTACCGTCAAAGCTCCTTTTTTCCACAAACAATCAAGGCGTGGAACGACCTGCCAACACCCGCAGTGGAGGCCAGAACTCCAGAGAGCTTCGCAGCCGGAGTCTGGAAGTTCCTCAAAGGACACCCGCCTGCTGCACCTGCTGCGGCTGGTGGCCCCACTCAGGGGTCATCAGTCTAACAACCAAGCAAAAACCCCACCTCCCTTTCCCCCCTCCCCTGCAGATTCCCATCAAGCTAGGCGTTTTCCTTTTGTCTGTCCTCTCTCCTCTTTCTTTAATCATCCAGCCTCCTGGCCCTTTCTTCCGGCATATGTGGATGAACCTCCCCAGTTCCATGGCATAATAATCAGTGTGTTGATTGTGGCTACGTACTGCAAAGTGAAGAAGATGCGTATGCGCTGCAAAATAGTCGCTCGTTCAAATAAATCGCCCGCTACTATGAGAGTGTGTATTTGCGACAACCACAAATTTCACTCTTTCTTTACTTGAACCATTTACCTAACCCTAACCCTATCCCTAACCCTACAAAAAAAAGTGAAATTTGTGGTTCATGCTCAATGTCGCAAATACACACTCTCATAGTAGCCGGGCGATTTATTTGAACGAGCGACTATTTTGACTGCGACATGCGCAACTATAATAAATGTACAAAAAGAATGAAGGGGACACTTGATAGGCTGCGAGGCCTAGGCTTATGAGCCAGTCCCCCACTACTACTACTACTACTACTACTACTACTACTAAAGTGCCCCCCCCCCCCCCCCCTACATTTCTCGGTTAATTGTATTTTTCCATTTTTGCCTTTCTTACCATACATAAAGCTGTATTTTAGGAACATTTTTAGCTAATAACCTTTTGGGAATAATAACCCTATCCCTAACCCTACCCCCCATCCTATAAGACGGAAAAACGCAACGAACCACAACTGTGACAAATCGCGGTGTACTGCAGCACATAGTGGGGGGTAGGGTTAGGTTTAGGGCTAGGGCTAGGGTTAGTATTCCAAAAAGGTTATTAGCTAAAGATGTTCCTAAAATACAGCTTTATGTATGGTAAGAAAGGCAAAAACGGAAAAATACAATTAACCGGTTTTAAGTTTGGCCTTTATGATCATACTACCACAACAAATTTATTAACTCTGTGTGAGGAGGATAGAACACGTGGACATAATTATAAACTTTAAAAAAAAACTACTAATACTAAATTGGCACAAACTTTCTTTGCTAACAGGATTGTTAATGCATGGAATGATCTAACCAATGAGGCAGTAAATGCAAAATCATTAAACGCTTTTAAAAATTGAATAGATAAGCACTTACAAAATATTATGTATGCAATGAATTTTACAAAAATAGATCAGTAGTATAACACAACTGCTAAGTAGTCATCGGTTTTTACGCCGATTATCAAAAACGAAATGAAGTCAATATCATGTAGAGGGCAAAAGGCTATAAAAAGCCTACAGAGCCTTATTTCATATCATATCATATCATAACCGAGAAATGCAGAGGGGGGTGGCACATCTTTACCTTTAGTTTACCCCCTTTTTTTTACGCGATCAAATTATTTACATTTTTGTGGAATCAGGAAATAATATTTCTCCAAACCCAAGACTTTTTGTGTTGGTCTTCACTATGTTGATTAGAGTCGCTGACCCTTTCTGATTACACGTATACTGAGTGTAAAGTGGTCCCCCTTTGCATTTTCTCCTCAGCCTTTTCATGTTTTCACGATTTCTTCTGTGCCATTCTACTCTCCTTGCATTAGGGCCTAACCTACTGCACTTACAAAGTAGCCTACAAACGAGCGAAAATCTACAAATGGAGCCGATGGAGTGACTAACTTGAGGACATATTCCAAAGGTTTGTTTGCAACAAAGCGAGTGGCGAATGGCGAATGGATTAAAATCGCCATTTTGTAATGGATTTTATTAAAAACCGAAAGTAGATCTTTTTTGATCCAGTTTCCGCCGTCATCATTTTTATGATTTTTATCAGGTCAGGTCAGGTATGTTGGGGTAAAGGTCAAGATGTGCCACCCCCCTACATTTCTCGGTTAATTGTATTTTTCCGTTTTTGCCTTTCTTACCATACATAAAGGCAAAGCTGTATTTTAGGAACATTTTTAGCTAATAACCTTTTTGGAATACTAACCCTATCCCTAACCCTACCCCCCACCCTATAAGACGGAAAAATGCAACGAACCACAACTGTGACAAATCGCAGTGTACTGCAGTACATAGTGGGGGCTAGGGTTAGGTTTAGGGTTAGGGTTAGTATTCCAAAAAGAGAATTAGCTGAAAATGTTCCTAGAATACAGCTTTATGTATGGCAAGAAAGGCAAAAACGGAAAAATACAATTCACCGAGAAATGCAAGGGGGGTGGCACATCTTTACCTTTACCCCTGTAGGGTTAAAATTCCTAGCTCGCTATACTATAAGACTGACTATTTGCGGCATTTTGCGACATTGAGCATGAACGACAAATTTCACTTTTTTAGGGTTAGGGCATTTTGGACATTGAGCATGAACCACAAATTTAGGGTTAGGGTTAGGTAAATGGTTCAAGTAACGAAAAAGTGAAATTTGTGGTTGTCGCAAATAGTCACTCTCATAGTAGCGAGCTAGGAATTTTAACGAGCTAGGAATGTTGACCCTACATAGCTCACCTGTTTGTTATGATGTATTGTTAATTGAATGAAACAGTAAGAGGTAATGCCAGCTCCTCGGACAACTCTTTAAGTATCTGTGCAGGCACTTTATCAGGACCCTGAGCTTTGACACCTGCCCCAGGTCAGATCGTTTGATGCTATGTACTTCTTGGGGGGGGGGGGGGGGGGGGGGGGGGGAGGGGGTCAAACAGATGCAAAATGTTTGCTGTCCAGATGATCACCAATAGGGGAGCGGGAGAGGAGGGTCAGGACGGAGAGAGTTGAGGTAGTCGTGCAGGGAATGGGGGAGGGGAAGGGAGGGGGCAGGGGCTGAGGTTAATATCCGGCCTTTGAGCTCCTCCACAAGGCAGATAAAATCGCCTCAGGTGGAAGACTGTTCCACTCACACAGCCCTCGGGGGGAAAATGAGTACTTCCTATAGTTGGTTCTGCAGGCAGGAAGCAAGTAGGCTGCAGTGTGAGTCTGTCTTGTCAGTCTGGAAGGTGGTTGAGGGACTGGCCTGTGTGGAGTGTGGATGGCCACCTCTCCATGGTGGAATTTGAAGAAGGTGGCCAGCCTTGCTCGGTTGCTGTTCTTCTCCTGTCTTTGAGTGGAGGCCACTGCAGCTGCGCAGGTCAACATGCCGTCCACACTAGATGTTTGTCAGTGGCGATTGACAACCCAGCGAGCTGCACGGCGTTGGACCCTCTCAATCTTGCCGGTAATATCTTTGGCTGTGTGAGGGTCCCAGACAGGAGCGGCATATTCGAGCGTGGGCCGAACCAAGGCAGTTTCTTTGATGGTGATGGAGCCCACCTTAAGGTTTCGTCGAAGGAAGCCTAGTGTTTTGTTGGCCTTGTTGACTACGTTGGTAATATGGGTGTCCCAGGTCAGATTGTTGGAAAATGAGACACCCAGGTACTTTGTTTCCTCAACAGATTGTAGGGTCTGGCCATGGAGATGGTAGGAGCCAGCTGGTTTGCTCGTTTTCCTAGAGACATGCAGGGCTTGGCACTTTTCTGGATGGAATCTCATTAAAGTCATTAATGTAGAGCAGGAAGAGCAAAGGGCCCAACACTGATCCCTGAGGGACCCCTGACTCTACAGGGACTGTCTCCGACGTGGCACCGTCATCAACCACCGCTTGCTGTCTGTCTGAGAGGAAGTTCAGGATCCAGGCGTTGATCTGGCTGGTGATGCCATAGTGTGGGAGCTTGTGGACGAGGAGGTTAACCTTGTCGAATGCCTTGGAGAAATCCATCACCAAGACGTCGGTCTGTTTGCCCTTCTCCGTGAAATCCATCACCAAGACGTCGGTCTGTTTGCCCTTCTCCGTGAGATCTGCTCAGTCATACTAAGGGTAGCTTTATCAGTGATGTGCTTCCCTCCCCCTCCCATTCCACTTCACGCTATATTCACCGTCTTGCTTTAACCCTCTCACTCTGATCAATCGAACAGAGAATCGATCCTATTGCATAAGAGAAGGGGAGTAACTCCGAACGTCACACCAAATCTTTTATTTTAAAAAATCACCCAGAATAAAGTCTAACTCACCTTTCATTTCTGAAAGATGCATATTGAATAGCAATGATGATATTTTCATTCGAAAGCTAACACACTGTCACACAACAAACCATGAATTGGAGGTAAAAATCCGTAATAGCACTCCAAACAATCGACCGGGTCAATACTGCTGACGTCACGTGGCAAAAAAACCAAACTTTAGCGTCTCCTTTGAAAATTTCGTTCACAAAGACTATTGGGTGCTTTCCCTTGCTGTAAAGACCAAAAACCGACCCGGGAGTGTCAGAAACAGGAAGAACTAACTTAGTATATTGCATTGTGGGTAGGGAGAAAGTGAAAGTGAACCTACTAGACCTGGCATTCAGCGGCGGCTATCGGGGGTTACGGGATTCAGATCATCCATTTTGGACGGGAGGTCCTGGAGACTGCGGGGATCACAGGGTTAAGGAAGCGGGATTGAATCAGCGAATGCGTAGGCACAAATTATGAGTGCATTATTTTTCCATGTACATTTTATATGTGTTTAACCCCTTGACTGCCACCAACGTATTACGTACTGACCTGATGACATCACTAATGTCGTCATCAGATGAATAGGAATAACCCTGATGCGCTGGCTTTTGCTCTAACACAATCAAGAGAGTGATATCCCCAGACCATGTTCTCAAATTGGCTCTATCAGTTGTCTTTTTCATGTCATGATTTGCCCAATGATTTTTTCTTTAATTTTCTCTGGCAGTCAAGGGGTTAATATGAAATGCTATGAAGTTCCATTTTAGTATGGGATTGCACGACAGCTGACAGGGCTTTAGTATACTGAAGTGTGTTAACTCATCAATGATCTGTTGTCTTCAGTCGCGGAGCCAGCGTGAGTGTGTAGAGTGGCACAGTGGTAGCGCGTTCGCTCCGTGTCAAGTAAACCCGAGTTCGAACCTGGGTACAGGGGATTTTTCCTCTCACTTTGCACTAGGCCTTACAGTTTGAACGTGGAGTCTTTCGGATGAGACGATAAACCGCGGTCCCGTGTGCCCATGCACTTAGCATACGTTAAACCCAGTGGCAACTAAAAAGTTGTCATTTGGTCAAAATTTACCCCCCCCCCCCCCCCCCGCCCCCTCCTCATCAGTCACACACAAAATTCGCTTGCAATTTTTTTTAAAAATTGGGTGGTGCGCCTCTGGCTGCGACATGCTCTCCAGGTGGGAGCAACCCTAATTTCACAGAGACGCCTCTGTGACTATAATAAAGTACCTAGTACCTAATACCTAATATTTTGGCTATAAAAGCAGACCTGTTTCTGTGTGCAGCTGTTTTCCATTAACAGAAGGATCAGGATGTCTACACTGACCTGACCTGACCTGACCTGATTCATCATGGAGAACACAGCACATTGTGGCCCAGTCGCAAGTGAAATCTTTCTTCAGTGGTCGATGTAACTGGCAGTGGAGCCAAATCCAACTTTCTTTAATGTGAAAATAGAGCCAGTCCATGATCATCTTTACTCAACGTATCTGCCCCCACCCTTCTACCCATTCCTCAACCCTTCTTCCACAACCCCCCGTCCACCTCTATCCCTCTTCCATCGCCCCTCTGATCAATCCCATTTGCTTGCAACCCCCCTTTTTCCCTTCAACCGCATCAATGCTGATCATCTGGGCGGCTCGGTTTCTGCTTACAGTTTCTGCATGGAAGTTCCCCCACATGTATGACAACAACAAAACATCAAAATGATGATGGCGGTTGTGAAGTGAAAGAAGAACAACCTAGTGACGTTGTGAACAGGATCTGATCAGACAGCCATGGATCATTTCAGTGACGATCTGAAGGATATCTACATTGACTCAATGATTCAGGAATGTGAAGATCAATCCTCAGAAAGCTCAGTAGCAGGTTTGTCTGAGATCGCATGCAATCCTGCGGAAGGGCAAAGGTTGTCGACGGTTGCATCTGTGGAAGGGAAAAAGATGTTGAGAGGTACGGATTATAATGAGGATCCTGCAATGAGAGAGACTGAAATAACAGCGCCCCAAGTCGTAGGAAAAAACGCAGCGGAAGAACTGCCAGTGACTGTTGCGTTCTTCACCGAGCCATTCACAAGAAAGACCAAAGACTCATCAACAGCACGCAGCGCAGGTCAAGTAAAAGGCCATGGAGAAATCCTGGAAACTAATGCTGGGCACCCAAAGGAGATCTGCAGGAAACAAGAGACTTTCCCCTTTGTGTATTCTCCAATCATGGACAGCATGAAATGGCCTATTTGGGGTCCGTTGGGAAACGGTAGCTTTGAACGTGACCTTGTGCATTGGCCGGTATCAGATGATTTGGTTGACCTGAAGCCAAATGAAAGACTCTCTGATTCTGGAACCAGCACCACGGAAGGAGCAAGCGAATGCCATCTTGGTGCCGAGTCTTATTTGAATGCATTGCCCGTTAGAGGCAGCACTCAAGACAATGAGTTTTTACATGGTCCGGTTTTAGAACCAGCACACAACACCGCTGGACAAGGACTTTCTGCTTCTTATTGCCATGATGAAAAAGAGAAACCAGGTGCTTCAGGAAACAATTGTGATCTCTCTTTGGGAAACTCTGAAATTTTTCCACGCACATCTTTAAGCCACACAGCAAAAGCACAAAAGTGCTCTGAACTTCCATTACAGACCGACAGATTCCTTATGTCCCCGACACGGACATCACAGAACACCACAAGTCAGAATCGGAGATCCTTGGAGTCTCCGGGAGAACTGGAGAGAATTATGGAATCCCATTTTGATGGCGCGTCACAAATATCAACGCAGGAAGAAAGACCCTCAACATCTTCCTTAGAGGGTCAGGGAACGGCGCCGTTTGTGTCTCCCCAACAAGCCGCCGCATGTCCCCCTATTGACGCGCCACAGATCACAGACCCAGCTGCCCCAAAACCTTTTGGTCAGCGGGATGGAACTGTCAAAGGAAGCAGTGACCCAGACAGTAGTCTGCCCTCCCTGGACTCTGGCACTGACTGGTGTGTGCAGCAGAAACAGACCCTGGCAGAAACCCGCGGGCTGGATGGAGTTACTCGCAGGACCACGGAAGCGCTGACAGTACCCAGAGACGAGCTTGGACTGGCTGGGAGTGGGAGCAAGAGCGTCCCTTCGTCCTTGGCATCAGGCTTCTGTGGAAGAGGTTCACAGGGGAAGACTGTAGGGGCGAAGTGCTCGCAGATGTCGGGCGCTGGTTTCCCAGAGCTGACCCTGTCAGGGCGAGGCAGCAGGCCCTGGTCGCCGTGTGGAAAGCAGTTTTCTGGACAAACCGGAATTCAGTCTGCACGGGAGGGTCCAGATAATCTGCTAGCTGGTAAGTATGTACATACACCATCTGTGTGTGTGTGTGTGTCACTGTGTGTGTGTGGGGTGTGTGTGTGTGTGTGTGTGTGTGTGTGTGTGTGTGTGTGTGTGTGTGTGTGTGTGAATTATTAAGAAGATTATAATATTAGTCGTTATAACTTTAATTAATAAGGCACAGTAGTCTCAGTCTGAGAAAAAAGTATTGCCTTATAGTCAGATAAATACAATGCTGAGTCACGCACTTAGTCATTCACAGAATGTAAGATTTATCTAAATTTATGCATGTGACGTGGAAAGAGTTTTACAGGGAAGGCCGTAGAGGAGCGCAGCAGTCAATGCATGCATCAATGTCCCTTCCTCAGCTTCCCTACCTCATTGCAACACTACAACTAGTACAAAACATGCATGTATCATTGTATGTATGTATGGATTTGGGTGAATGATTATGTGTACGTGCATGCAAGTGTACATGTATATCGTCGCTGTCCGACGCTAACCGTGTATTTACACAATCAGTGATTTTACAGGAGCATCAAAAAACATATTGTCGCCTGCTACAAAGTCAATCCCCATTTGATATACGCTTGACCCTTCTTCTTTACCGATGAACAAACATGTGACACAATAAAAGTTGCATTAACACCCAAACTTTTCGTGATAATTCAGTTACACGGTTAGTCACAAAGTTAGTGCATTGTTCTCACAATGGGAGATACGACAGCTGCCGGCAGTTACACGATTAGCGTGACCAGTTACACGCTTATCGCGTCAAAACCAGCTACAACTCGCCACATACACGATTATTTCCGTGGTATCATGTGACAAATTTGAGCATTTTCATTGGTCGCAGACACAAGATATTTATAGAAGACCTGTGTGAGGTCACTGGAAGGAGTTTCAGTAAAAAATCTATTTTTGTCAAATTGTGTAGATACACGGTTAGCGTCGGACAGCGACGATATGTATGAATGCTTTCATGCGTGCGTGATAATTATCGTAAAGTGTTGATATTTTACGATTGTCTTAGTTTGTAATTTTATCGTTGCACGACACATTTCCTTCTAGGGACAATAAACATATTGATTGATTGATTGATTGGTTGATTGATTAACCCTTTCACCGCCAGCCATATTTCAGCCAAAAATGTCCATGAAATTTACCTGGGTAGAGAATAAAATCCATCTGCAGTATTGAGGATTCTTCTGTGACAGATATAAAATAAGGTCTATCCTTACTTCCCAAAACTAAGACAATAAGGTCTTTGGATAATAGACCCCAATTTGATGTATTTTAGTGACATTGGTGTTAAATCACTGTGGTGCTAAAATGCGACTTTGGCGGTGAAAGGGTTAAACAGCATCCTCTCTTTCACGACAGGCGCTGCTTCCCCTTCCCCTGCAGCAAGGCACACCGAGGGGAATAACAGCTCCGCCAGCCATTCAGCCAACCCGCCACAGGCGCGGCCCAGTAAGGGCGGCGTTATCGTACGAGAGGCGGGACGTCCGGACGACAGGCTGAAGAATTTGTCCAGCGACGAGTCGTCATCTGACCGCCGCACCCACCCGTTTTCCCCGACGTCTGTAGACCTCGGTTTGTCTGTGGGGGTGCCAGTGCAAGGTAGGAGTTGTGTTCGACAGTAAATTCAGCTTCGATTACCGATACAGTGGAACCTCCCTTATAGGACCTCCCATCAGGGCTCCCATGGACCCCCATTTGGGGGTCTATGAAGCACTAACATTCTAAAGGACCCTCTAAAAGAATGTGCAAGGGTCCCAGGGATGCACTAGAAAATTTCTTTTTAGCATTCGCAATGCCACTGGGACCCTCTATCCTGCCTCTAGGACCCTTTATACTGTAAGTGAAGGAGTCCCTGGGACCCCTTGTTTTGCGGGACGATTGGGAGCCCTGCCCATATAAGACCTACTTCTCTGAAACATTGCCCTTCTTTGTAAGTATTCAAATTACCTCCTAAATAAGACCCCTCCCTTATGAGACCTAATTTTGGATGATTTTTGAAGGTCTTATAAGGGAGGTTCCACTGTACCTCCGTATAATTTGTACATTCATTCTCTTCCATCAATAGGAATTGTTCGGAAGTAACTAAGGGGAGTAATTTCATGGTGTGTGGGAGCGATCTCGCCTAATTTCGATCGGTCAAACAGGGGAAGTTTTTCTACCATCAGGTAAATCCCCAGCCCTCGCTTCGTGTGTTTGAGGAGACACACAGCATGTAGAACGCAGTGCGTCATTTTAAAATTGATGTAATTTATTATTTTCCGTAACTACTTTGCAAGTTCTATCACTTTGTAGCAACTGTCCACCCCTTATTTTTCTAAAAAAACAAATGTTTGGGATATAACAGACCCTGATTTGATGCCTTTTAGTGACATGGGTGTTAAACCATTGTAGTGCATAAATGCAA